>JAGXCT010035209.1:0-50305 GCA_022495035.1 Philopotamus ludificatus
ATTTATTAGTAGAATCTTAGCTTGTGATTTAAGATTGGAGTCAACAATAGTGTATTAAGCAGAAAATCCCAAAGCATTGATCAAATAAAACATAAGCTACTGTTGTAATAATTAAAGATTGGTTTGTTTTTTATTTCATGCCAGCATTTATGCAGTATTGGAAAGATAAAAATGTACAATTTTAATCAATATTCATCTTAGACAATGCTACTTAACCTTTTTCAGTGCAGCGAACCGGTTTCTCTAAGAAGTTTAATATCACGTAAGTCGCAATTAAATACTTCTTCTAGATAAAGTTTAATCGATTTTTTGAACATCTTTTAACATTTTTGATATTGGTCAGAAGCTGATAATTTTATTTATTAAAAAAGTCTGCTTTTCTCTCAAGACAAGTAAGTGAAAGCGCCTATTGAAAGTATTTTCTTGGTTATCTGTAAGCTGAAATTTACGTCTAAAACAAAAAACTGTGCAAAGCGAAAATTTTGAAGTTTAATAAAAATAAAAAAAGTTTTTTTTTAATATACTTGATTAAGTTCGTTAGATTTTACCAGAAGCTCGCAGGCTAGCATAAAACCAATGGTTTGTGCATCCCTGATTTAAATCAGTTTGTGTAAAAATATTAAACACCTTCATTTGTATTGCTTTTTTTATTATCTAATCCCGTTAGAAAACATATTATTTTTATGAAAAAATCATGGTGGTCCCCAGAGGACCCGGTTGCCTAGAAAATATAATGTTTAATCTGTATTAATATAGGAGTGATACAGATCTCTTTTTTAAAATTAAATATCATGTTTTATATTCGTTACTTTTATCACCGCAGAAGATAAAAAAAACCTCAAGAGAAAAATCTCTCTTTTATTTCTATTGCCAGTTTTTTTTGTTATATTATTTATTTTGAATTGTGGTTGACTGCAAAAACAGACGATTACTGGTTTGAAAGAGTTTTAAAAATAAAAAATGTTTTTAAATATGTAGAAAGCTAGCGCAAAATTTAACCTACTATTCAATACTTGTGGATTCACAAGTATTTGGCACAATAATTTTCTGAAATGTCTTCTAGTCTGAAAGACATTTTTATGTAAAAATAAAGCTTGTTTTCTAATAAAATTCTTCTTTGTGAGTCGGTACCCTCATGCCTCGTGATGGGTCGTGATCATTTTTTATCCTTATACTAATAATTATGGCTCTCCTGGATTCTCTGCAATCCACATCCTGCATCAAAGCCACTATGAGAAGGTCTTCAATTGGTCGATTCTAGGGGTAGGTAACCTACCCTTTCCCCTGTGTCCTTTGTACATCACCGCGCACGACGAGCTTCTTCAGATAATCGTTTCTTCTAGCGAAATGCATAAAGTAGCGAAAAATTCTCTAGTGTCATATCATCAAGTGTTTGTCTCCATTTTTGTTTACCATTTCTTCTAGGACAGAAAAGTTCCTGCGTTTAGAGATCCATTAAAATATCATTATCTCATAGATCGGAAATAGAAAACTTTAAAAAAACTGCTCTGGATCAAGAATTTTGGAGACAAATATGACATTCGAGATCTGGACAGGTCCATACATTTAGAGGTTGATTATTTTTGGATATTGGAAATGGAAATGAAAAATAAATTGTCTGCCGAGAAAGAGTAGGTATTTAGTAGTGGAATAATTGTAGGTATGGAAAAATTTGCCCAAAAATGTTGCCATAAATGAATTTAGCGATAATGTTATTCATTACGCAGAAAGGCTTTCTATGAATTTATATTGATATTCATTTTTAGGCAGTATTTTTTTGGATTAATGAAGCTTTGATGAAAAAATAGTAGCACTAATTTTTAAAATCTTTTATTCTATTTGTTACTATCTACAATTAATACTAGAAAATATTAAATAACAATCTATATTGAGAGGAAAAACTAAATATTATGTAAAAAAATATGATTTACGTTTAATTCAAATATTGTTGATGATATTCAAATGTAAGAGCGCCAATAAATAATTATATTTATTTAAAAAAGTTATAGGAATTTTAAAGAAGCATGGTCTAAATTCAGACATGATAAAGATAAGAATTTAATTGCACAACAGAAATTAGAAGATGAATACAAAAAGGCAATTAACATTTGTCGCGGTGTTGGTACAGAAAAATTTGATGACCTGGATATTCTCAAGATAACGAAGAAATATTGGTAGATGCTTTTAACGAAGAAGAACTAGTTGAAATGTTAGACAAACCTACCACGATTAATTACTAAAAAAGCAGTTGCAGCAAAACAAATACATGATTCACATTAAAAATAACAAATTTGTGTTAGTGGTTTGTGGAGAAAAGTGCTTGGTCATTAAATACATAAAGATTTACACGTTAAACACAGGCATTTACTTAATACGCAGTTATTAAACTAAAATCCAAAAATAATAAAAGTCTCGAAAAGTACCTTTTGTACACAGGATGAAGCTGCGTCAGGCCGGTCCGAAACAGTTCCATCCCTTGCCATCCACCCACACCGCATATACCAGCTTGGAGTCGGTTAAATCGGTGCAACAAAGGCAGTTAATTTCTTGAAACGGGTGATTTTAAAAAATAAACTAAAATTGCTTAAGAAAAGGGAGAAGGGAGAGAGAAAGTAGCCATGCACAATTCTCCGAAAGTCGATGCAAAGCGAGCAAATGCCCTATAGCAAATAACACCGCTGACCAGGTCCATGTGTCAAATTGAGCAGAACGAGACTGTAATCCTGACAAACAAAGCCACACCAATAGTGCAAAGATGCTACTAGGCTACTCTTTTTACAACTCTTTAAACATAGTCTTGACATTACCGTGGCCAGTCAGGAATTGACTGAACCAAAAATCTGGGAAGAATCAGCTACGATTTAGCCTGGCTCTGATATCAAGAAAGAAGAGATAGGTAGCCCGTCCTTTGGGGGAGGAATCTCACCTCTCCTTCCACTTATCAAGAGCCGATTTGTGGACGCGTGACTAGGTTTGTCAAAGATTAGCCCTCGAGTGGGCAAATTGTAGTGGCGCCGACGACGGAACTGGGTTTTAAAGCAAGATCTGACGGCTCAGCTAAAGGATGCCAGTAATAATTAAAAGTGATACTGTTGAAGATGTGCGATAAGCGCGAGTGAGATTAAGGAGGGGTAGACGCTGCCCCGAAAAAGGACTATACTAACATATGACAACGTAGAGCGGTACGTCCAGCACCCTGCTGCATACCCTACAATCCCACAGAAGATGGAAGCCGATTTTCTCGTAGTATATTGTCCATTCTGGTCCAATACCTTTTGCCATATTTCTAGCAGTAGAATGATTTCGCGCTCATATTTTTTTTGTTCTATGCTGGCAAAAAACTGATCCACTTTTCCCACCGACCTCCCATGTAGAAGTACGCAAGATCAACTCCGTATGGGTCGACTTGCTTCGTCAACATGAACGCCACGGGGCGTTATCTACACTTTGCAATATTTTTTAATGAGCTCCAAAAGGCTAGAATTTAATGATGCTACATTTAATTCCTTAAAGCAAAACAATGTGTCCCCCCAGGCAGAATCCAGCTGCTGTTGGATGTCAGCAGGCGGGATCCGGCCAGTCGCGGCCGAGGATAATTCAAAAGGAGAGACCTGGCTCTAATCGACCGGGTCTAAGGAAGTAAAACACATGTTAGTATAATCATTTAACAATATGAGCCGGTCCATAGGGGACCTGACAAAGGGCTCGATTAAAGACACTGAGCATAGTGTGCAACTCACAGGGTTAGTTCTCAACTACCATGGAGATGGTACGTTAGTTATTGGATCCAATGAGATTACAAAAGTAGCAGTGGTACAAGTAAATCTTAAAAGTTATGACTTAGCCTAACATCGAAATGGTACATAGTAATAGAAAACATAATAATAAAACATTGAGTAAAAATGGTACATAGCAATACTTAAGTAGTAAGTGTTATCCTAACACAGAGTTGGAACATGAAATCATACAATTATAAAAATGGACTAAGCATGACGATATTAGTTACGCCGATTGGAGCTAGCCTCGACCACGGCTGTTGAGGGGAAAGAAAAACAGGTGAGGCTAACAGTCCGACCCGTCCTACGGTAGGTCCAAGCAAGGACCACCTTTAACGGGTCATCCTTTGACCTACGTGCAAGGAGAAACCCATGTGCCCATACCTAGATAGGTAAGGGTAAGGGGTTTGGGGTAGCGAATCTTGCTCCAACCTGGCCGGCGTAAACCATAAATGCCTTATAAGCTATAGGGCAGCTCACCAGGTCTTGGTGTCCGACAAGGCCAGGAGCCTGCCTGACAGCCGACACTAGCGAGCACCTCTCAGTACTAAATTCAGGGCACTCCCAAAGCACATGATCCGATGTTTGTTCACTGGACCCACACAGATCGCACTGCGGGTCGGGCTTAAGGCCAAGTCTATTCAAATTGATCCAGGTAATTTTTGATCTTCTCATTTAAAATAAAGGTTTTCACGTCTAAAAAAACTATAGAGACCGGAACAAATAATAATCAGAAGGTGCCAGATCTGGAGAATGTGGTGGGTGTGGCAGTATATCCCATCCAAGCTGTAAAAGCTTTTGGCGAGTTAACAAACTTGTATGAGGTCTCGCATAATCTTACTGGAACACTACACCTTTTCTATTGATTAATTCTGACCTTCTCCGTTTAAGTGAATATTTAAATTTGTCCAGTTGATGACAGTACACTTCAGAACTGATCTTTGTGTTGTCCGAGAGTAGCTAAAAAATAACGATTCCTTTGAAATCCCACCCAACAAATAGCATCACCTTTTTTGATGAATATCGACTTTCGAAGTGCTTTGAGCCGGTTCATCTTTTTTACGCCATGATCTCTTGCGTTTAACATTGTTGTAGACAACCCATCTCTCGTCCCCAGTGATGGATGATGCGCTTCAAAAATGGATAATTTTCTTGACGTTTGAGAAGCAAACGTCAACGCGACGACACAAATTTCTTTCCGTAAGAACATGGGGAACCCATATTTTTCCTACTCAGGCGTTCAGTCAATACATCTTCTCCATACACATGGAATAATTTTTTAACTAATTAAAAAGTCAAATATGCCGAAAATGCTGTTTTTCACTTTCCATATTAAAAGGAAGAAGAAAGGGTACCAACCAAAAACTACGTAGAATCAATCAAACTTTTCCACAAGCAAGCCTTGCTATATCAGCTGTCAAAATATATAACTTTGACATAGGGATTATGGGGCTTAAATGTGAAGATGGCTTTGAAAAAATACAATTAAGTCCTCTGTTGGGAAAAAACGAAATGACTTTCCGAACAACCCAATAGATTATCCAAGTATTTTAAATACATATGGTAACGCATATATTATTTATATAGCTTATTGAAAAAAAGAATATAATTGAGCTTCGATATTACTTTGGTTTGAATTACACGTCATTTTTGTGGAACTATATAACCGTGTTATACGAGATCTGAGTGTATATATTTAAAACTGCATTTTGAGCTATTATTTAATTATATGCAGTAATAACTTGTTTTCCTTGTACAGTTGACTTATCACGTATACAGATTGACTCGATTTCACTCGGATGTGTTTATCATTTAGTATTGCTTGAGCCTTGACAACGTACAGTACGGTTAGTAACATTATCAGTAATTGTATAACACGTTAAGATACCAGAGAGATGAAGATAAAAAGAAATTTATCATTCACTCGATTTTATTATAAATAATTCATGAGAAAAATCACAATATTTAACTGCAATTCATCATTGATTAATTTAAAAAAATATAGTATCCGTTTCGTAATAAACTATGTTCTAATATTCTACTATTATATAAATCAGTGTGTTGAAATACAATAACAGTTAAATATATTATAACGTGAAGACATTCTGTGATAATTTTTTTTTTTTGGAACATTTTTGCTTTTAAATTATTCTTTATCATCACGCACTAGTGCGTGTCACATATATTAATTTACTAAGAGACTCGTTTCCATATTTCTGTGTGATGTCATGAGATTGACGCATATTTCGATGTCACAAACAAACAACACAATTTCAATAACAGATGGAATAATCTGCACATGTACCAAACCGCAGTTAAATTTATAACGGAAGTCACGTGCGTCTGGCTGATAACGTCGATACAAGTGAATGCACGTTCGTATCTTATCTTAAACTTTAAATATATATTATTTATAGCAATAAATAATGTCTAGACTTGTTGTCATATGTAATATAGTTTAGCCGTGAAGATGGGGTATCCCAAGTTCTTCATTTTTCTCGAATAATTCATTTAATATAAATCCTACATGTCACAAACTTATTATAATTGTCTAAAAAATGACCAAAGAATAAATGTTATAAATAATTATTGAGCTTTATTGTGTCTGGTATTGCGAAAAAAAATTAAAAACAACAATCTTCGCTGTTGCTACCATGCCCGGAATGTTTTTTCTCGCTCGCATCCGGTACAATATGCCGAGTGCGAGTGAAACGTGCGCGTGATGCGTGCTGCGAGAGCTTAGTCTGCGGTGGGATATCGCCGATAGCGTTATGATTAGTTTAAAAAAATAAAATAGCGACCAAATTATGAGACAATGAGTCAATAACTATTTTTATTCTTAGAATAATTCATTTAAAAAAAATGTCAAGATAATCATAAAGAATTTATCAATATCTTGACTTGAAATGTTTGGGGTATCTGATAGACCCCTTTTGGACGGCAGTAAAATAGGGCTTGGGGTTTAACAAGGACACAAAAGGTATTCTGTTATGATTTCACATATTCAAGAATAGAAAAATGTCCGAAAGTCCGACGAATACGAATGTTAAAGCACTATAATGGTGTCGTTTTTGGCCAAATGATGACGCAAAACACATGTTTTTCTGTTCCAACAAAAATTTTACAATTTTTTTGTGTGGCTCATTTTCTTGTTGCGACATTAAAATTATAAATGGCATTTTTCGATTTCCCAAATCTACTCAAAATCTGTCCTCGAAAAAGCCAGCAAATCCAAATCTAATTCACAATATTCTGAATTCTCGCCTGTTTAATGCTATCGATCTAATTTTATACCCGAATTTCACAACCGGTAACAAAAATTTCTACCTATTTGAAGTATTTCAACCCAGTGCCTTTTGGTGTATAATGCACTGATACTTATCAAAAAATCAAGCAAGTAGTAGTGCCATCGACGCTCCGTCAGTATACGCACTGATGTCCGTCAGTACACACATAGATTTTCTAGGCATAATTTTACTTCTTAAAACACGTTTATGTTCCTATAGTTTCACCATGCTAGTTGAAATAATTGTAATCTTCCAATGCGCCACATTTGGCTCATGCGCTATAGTTTGGCCACCCCTGCTCTGAATATTTAGACAATGTATGAATTATCCCAGGATTTAATTCCACTTATTCTGTATTGAATACAAAGAATCTAAGAACTATGAGGTTGTGTCACATTTTAAATGTTCCATAGAGCTTTATATCCTTCTATAGCGTCCAGATATGTACTAAATCATAGAAATCGGCTTTATAGAAGGCTATGAAAAATAATACAAAACTCTTAGTTTGGTTTATTAATTGTATTTTGTAAATTGTGTACCTTGTTATATTTTTGGTTAGTTTGTTCAAACACTATAGGAGGGATTTCCGCACGTGCAGCTCTATTGCAGGGAGCGCTATAGAAGGATTGACTTTATTACTCTTTTGAGGTCCATAAAGAACATCTCATCGTAATCGAAATGCTTCCAAAATTGAAAACCAGTTGAACTGTATTTTATTTCTATGCCGACAAGTTAAGATGAAGTCAAAATTGGTCTTTTTAGTTGATAATGATCCATTGAAGCTGTCAATGGAACCGGAACAATTTTAGTTCTTGCACAAAAGGCATTGTATCGTACATTAAATAACAGTGATTGGTCATAGATGTTCTACTTACGAAATTATTGTCGTAAAATCTATCAAATGTAGTAATAACTACGTCGTCTGATCTCTTCACTGTGTAATCGAAGAGTTCTTATCCTGCTTCAAGAGAATGAACGATCACACTTAGCATAATTGACCTTTCAACCGTTCAGTTATCGCTGAATTGAACTATGAGACATTGCCTCATTCATCAAACCCGCCGGAAATTTTGACAACAGATTAATGACTTATTAAATAATTACGACAAAATCTCCGACAAATTATTTTCTTCTTTCACCGTTTTTGATGACATAATCTTAATTTGTAACGATAAGAAATGTAATTTCTTATTGCTCGCATTTAATTTTGGAGTAAATAAAAATATTCAATTTTCTTACCATCGCGTAAAATTTGCAACAATTCTACTACAGATGTCGTTGTTTCATTTTTTCAGACTTTCAACAATGTCATCCGGTGACCGTTACGAGCTGCTGAACTACGGCTATGGCAAAAACAACGTCAAACTGTTGCACGTGCGCAAGGATGGCGTCGAGCACACTATCAGAGAATTCGAGGTCAACACCAGCCTGACCTTGAATGATTTAAAGGATTATCTGCACGGCGATAACATAGATATCGTGGCGACAGATTCACAGAAAAACACCGTATACATCTTGGCCAAGAAATACGGAATAACCACGCCTGAAGAATTCGGATTGCTGTTATGCAGACATTTTTTGAAGACGTATTCGCACGTAGTCGAGGCCAGAGTGAAAGTCGAGATGTATCCATGGCAAAGAATTGTCAAGGATCAAAAAGAACACAATCATGCCTTCGTATTCTCTCCAGACTCTTTGAGAACAGCTTATGTATCATTGAAAAGAAATGGTATTGATCATGTTTTATTCAAATTTTAATATTCATTTAATTGTTAAATATTATTTTCAGGAAATCCTAAAATAAAAGCTGGGCTATCTAATTTGAGGATTTTGAAAACGACCCAATCTTCGTTTGTCAATTTTGTTACGGACGATTACAGGACATTGCCGGATGCTGAGGACAGGATATTCAGCACAATCGTAGAAGCCGAATGGGAATATGGATCATTGGCGGGGTTAGATTTCGATAAGGCGTGGAATCACGTGAAGCATGCCATCTTTGATAAATTTGCAGGAAGTCCTGAAAAAGGCATAGCTTCGCCTTCTGTTCAGAATACTTTATATTTGACTCAAAAAATGATTCTGGATGATATTGAACAGGTAATAAATCTTATTTCTATGACAATTTACTTAAAATAATTTAACCGATCCGTCACGGCGACGCAAAACCATCCAAGTTGTCCGAAGGGGTCTATTTATACTGGAAAATAGACCGCAAGCATTTCAAGTCAAGATATAGATGAAATCTTCATCAATATTGAGACTTTTTTCTGAAAAATCTAACATGCTTCATAATTAGGTCGATATTTTGGATTTTTCTACACAGCGATGTCCTGCCGCAGACTGAGGACACATCGCCGGTAGACCGACTGCCAAAATCCCGCGGCACGTGTCACTAGTATACGTTTCACTCGCACTTGGCACATCGTATCGGATGCGAGCGAGTAAAAACATTGCGCTCGTGGCTATAAAAGCGAATATTGTTGCTTTTATTTTTTTCGCAATTGCGGACAATAAAGATCAATGATTATTTATTCTTTAGACTTTGTTAGATAAATACAAAAAGTTTAAATTAAAAGAGTTATTAGAGAGTTAATAAAAACTTGGGGTCCCAAATAGCACGGCACGGCTAGGTCGAAATTTTAACTATTTCCAATCCTAAGATTATTTCTGGAATGCAATTATGAGGGGTAGATAGCTCATTTTGACGTTAACTCCTCAACGTTGGCTAATCGTAGTCCTTTTATATATTTTTTTTATCTTCGGGGATGTTTTTCTTCAAAAATTCTTTAGTACAAAAATCGTCGAGTAAATCTAAACCTCAGACACCTTTTCGACATCCTACAAATAACGAAATTATCTTATATGATCATTGTCAAAATACTTATATATACCAATACACCAAAAAAGACTTAAACAACCCAAAAATTCATTTTTTTTTAATATTATTGTTTAATATTGTTAAATTAATAAAATGTTATATTATTATTTTATTATTTCAGATAATAAACATTGATATACAAATGCCAAACAAGCATTATTTCAATATAGATTTTACCAGATTTCCTGAACATCTGTCAAAGGGCGCTGAAAACGAAGAAGTCCTTCAGCCCGTGGACAAACCGGCAGGATTAATTCGCGCACAATTAGCCAGAAAAGATTATCGAAGCAAATTATAAATATATATATATATACACAGCAGAACCCCGATCTATCGTTTTTTATAGTCTTGCTAAACAAAAAAGATGTAAATAATCCCGTTTACATCGTTTCTCCCATTAAATAACGATAGATCGATGTTACTCTATACTTAATGTATTTTTTTTACATTTTATAAAATGGATTAATAAATAAAGCAATAATAGCACATTTATCTTCTTTGTTTTATTATCTGCAACTTACAATAATAAAAGCAATACCATTACATTACTACAGATGTGAAGTATTAATTTTTTATTAATTGTTTAAAAATAAAAGATAATAGCGACCGTTGTATAAATGCTTTAAATACTAAGATTTAGATACAAAAATAGATTTATCTCTCGACATTTACAAATACCTAACACCTAACAGCTTTTAATAATACTACCAAAAATATTTCGCTATAATACACATTCGGATTTCTTTTAATTTTTATCTTGACGCGTCTACCACTCGAGAAATTCCAATGATTTGATCGGCCATCTGGTACAATTCTTCAACAGTCTGAAATAGATGAAAGTTGGTAAATATATGTTTTTGATATAATATTGCCATTGCCGACACTCACCGTCTTCTCTCTCAGCTCCTTGATGCCCTCGTCTTCATATTTTATATGCGTTATACCTTGCGGAGTGTACCTCGGATTGCTGTTGCTCCTCGACGACATTGTGTCGTTGTTGTTATTATTGTTGTTGTTGTTTGTGTCGTCGTTGTTCATTCCTAAGAGTTCGTCTGTGCATAGACTACTCTCTTCCGAATCGATGGCTATTGTCGGATCGTGATTGCTGCCTTTGCGTCTGGATCGTTTGTATTTCTTGTGATGAGCATCACTTTTAGCCTGAAAATTAATAACAATATAAAATATTTTCGCAAACAACATGGCGTTTTAGATATGTATTACTTTGTTGGTTCTTCTAATATTTATCTTGTATTTATACTTCGAAATTTATAAAAGAGATGGCGTAAATTAATAACAAAATTACAGAAATGTAAGCAATGGCGGATTTATTATTAGGCGCATAAGATGGGCGCTTTGGGTCTTCGAAATTCAGGGGGTCTTCAGAAGTTCAGGTCACAAATAAAATAATAATTTAAGAGTATTCCCTAAATACAATTTACAATGAAAAACCCCAACTATGACATGTTACCCTAGCGATCATATTTAGAATAGCTGACTGTTCATTAGCACTTTTCCATTGATGTATTTTTCCACATTTGATATTGTTTTTATTACTTTCGGGTGGTTTGTTAAGTTTAAAGCAAAATATTTGGGAGTACCAACACGCTTTCAAGAACAAGGGTCCTCTATGTCTGTGAATAATAACTCATATCATAAAGTTTTGGGAGCCATTGCTTCAGGACCATTGCTACTAGAGAACCAAGGATCCCGATGCAAGGCATCGGGGTCCTTGGAATTAACCCAATTTATGAGCATCCAAAGGCCCCCTGAGAGCCCCCATATTTTTTCCAAAAAAAAATGTAACATCGGGTTAAACTATTAATAGTAAAGCCTAATAAAAAAAATAAAAAAATATGGACTCATAGGAGTCGAGTCGAGAGAAGTCGAGTGTTTTCACGTGTCTGTATTGGACGTGGTGGCGATGGCGGTTGGGCATAATCATGGTTTCGTAGATTCTACGGAGCTATTAGGACTCAGGCCGCTATTCAGGCCAATTCGGTGACATGTGTGCTACGACAAGTGCCCGATCAGACCGTAAATTAAATACGAATTAGCCCCCAACACGTCTGATTATTATTATTACAATCTGCGAAGTGACAGCTCGGCTCCCGGGCTCATGGCTGGCGACCTGGCCCGTTTTCGAAGAGTCTAGATAACCTGGAGGACGACCGTCACAGTCCTGGCATCAGGGTTGGGATCAACGTATCTCTACTGGAGATCACGTAGTGTCCTCCAAATGGTAAAGACCCGCCTCAGGGCTAGAAACCTAACCTAATTAAGAGTATTGAGAAAATTTTCTTCCTTTTTTGATTAAATATTTAAATTTTCGACTTCTTTGGCATCTTTTTAGGCGACAATATCAGCTCTTGGATAACCAACAAAATCACTAGACGTTTTTATTTATTTTCTTGAACAAGATATTTAATTTTTAAAAAAACATCAAAATTTGCTTTGGCCATTGATTTTAATAAAAAAAAAATTCTCTCTTGGCGCCTCTAATTCTTAGGCGCCTGTGTGCGCCGCACACACGCGCCATAAGGCCATATGGCTTGCTCGCCCCTGAGGTTAATTAATGCATATATGTTTTATTTTACCGATCAGTTTTAAATGCTGTTGTCGTCCATGAAAATGCAAGCTTTTGCAATAATTCTTTAATTCTTTACCGAAAATCTGATTTCACCAGGATTTCCTACAATGGTAATTATTATTCGGGTTGATGGGGTTGAACCTCCATTTTTCCAAATCTTTCTGACTGATTTTTGTGTGAAAGAAATCTGTTAAAAGCCTATCATCCGACTTTTGCATAAACTTCCGAATTGTGGCGTATGGTTTTAATTTAATTGAAGCCATCAGTTGGCTCTTTATATACTTTTTTAAACTATGCTATTTCAAAACCGTAAAAAGGGAAAGGTTGTGATCTCAATAAAAAAATTAGCTAACATTAAAAAAATATATATAATAATAAATAATTACCTTCGAAATTTTTTCAACCTCTTTGTCCATAACGCGCCAAAATACAAACACCGGATGCTCTCTCAATTCTGGCGGACAATCTTTCAATGGCGATTTTCCGCTGAGTATCAGTTTCTTGAGTCTGTCCATCTCCTTCGTCTGTTAAATGAAACAAATATTTAAATAGTCTGCATTGCATAAACTTCATCGTCTGCATATCAACAATGTCTACTAGAAGTTTGTCGTTATCTAGATCGAGTGCTTCTAGAAACTTATGCAACTACCACACCGTCAAGTTCAAGAATTCCGTTATCAGCCCACGCGAACTGTTTTCACTTATTGTTTATGTGTTTACATACAACTGCATTTGAAATTTGCAACGACGACGGTCAAGGTCGATGCAAAAATTTATTTGAAATTCGCGTTATGTCACAATGTCATGAATTGTGAACGTCTTACCCGATGACGTCATACCCGAAAAGTGGGCAAATTATCGTATGAAAATGGGAATAATTTAATATTCACCTATTTTTAAGATGTAAAAATTAAGTGAATACAATTTAAAGTATCCTGACACACGTTATCCGCGGATTAGTGTATAGTTTGTAGAACGTAAGCTGCGTAAGTATTAAAATTCGTGATTAGAGTTATTTTTAGTATTACAAACTTTGAGCTCAGTTGTAAACAATCTTATAAATTTTTCCTTTTTGAGGATTTAAGCGATTTTAAAATTATAATCGGATAGTTTACCTACGAAAGCTTCAATGTAATCGAAGGAAGAATTTTATTTACGTCGCTTGATTTTTGTTGAGAAGGATAAGAAGAAACAAAAGAATGAAAAATTGGGAAAATCTTCTATGACTCTCAATCAATTTGGGTTATCAATAAAACGATTGCAGCTTCAGATTTACTGTATTTTTTTTTAAATTTTCAGGAATCAGGATAATCGCATATCAAATTAATCAGGTATAGAAGTACAGGAAATATACATATGTAATAATAATAATTTGTTGCCGAGATCTCCTATATTTACTTTAATTTTTAATATTTAATAAATAATAAAATATAAATTATATAAAAATTATTCAATTAAATATAAAGATAGGATCATAATAGGTTAGTGTTCCCTTTAGATATCCCAGAGAAGCCGTCTTTTTCATCTATTCTCGAAGAAATACGGATAAAATTCTACCACTTTCAAGAGAAAATATCTGAATCCTTTAAAAATAGAGGGCAACGATATGTAGAGGGCAACTTGAAATTTGTTATATTTTTTTTGAATAAAACACATCTTTATTTGCATATCTTTTTTAAATGATTTCACTATTAAATGATGTGACAAAATATCATAAATCTACTAAAAAGACCATTATGACCATTACAAAAACTCATATTTATTAAGATGGAAGAATATTATTATAGCGATAAATCGTATCTCAATTTTTACTTCTTCATCTAAAAATGAAATATGCTTAAGCGGGTTGATATATCATAAATTAGGTCTAATATCCAATAATATCATAGTTTTTTCATCAACATGTCCTTAAACCTAATGATTAATATCTGGATCCTTTTGAAATATGATAAGATCTATCACTAATATCAACAGCTTTTTTACACAGTTTTTTGTTTGACACTTTAACCTAGCCATGCCGATGCACGAATAACTCTTTTAATATAAATCCTACATGCGACAAACTTTTTGTTTTTGACTAAAAAAGTCTGAAGAATAAATATTATAAATAAATAAAAACAACAATATTTGCTTCTGTTGTTACGAGTGCGATGTTTTTTCTCGCTCGCATCCGGTACGATGAGCATAGTGCGAGTGAAACAAGAGCGAGAGCTTAGTCTGCAATAAAGTTGTCATTTACGCGTCATATTGATTAGTTAAAAAATCTAAAATATCGATCAGTTTATGAAGCATATCATGAATAACTATTTTTATTCTTAGAATAATCTATTTCAGTTAGAGAAGGTAAACCCAACCGTCACGGTGGTGTCTCAGATACCCTAAGAATTCCAGAAATTCTAGAAAGTCCAGATATTGATTAATTCTTCATATTTTTTACACGAATATTCATTATTTTCATATTTATTTGCTCCATGTACTACTGATTATTTAATTTTTCTTCTTCAATAGTACGGCACTTTAATCGTTAAACACGTAAAATATATTTAAGGCTCGTTAAATGTCTGATAATGTTTTTATAATGTCTTCACTATATTTTAGAAATAATAAAAAATGGTAATTTTTGAAAATATCCTTCAACTTTTTATCGCCTTAATTTTTTTTATTGATAAATTCCAATAAAACAATATTTCTAAAGTCTTTACAATAACTTTATACGTCTGATTTCTTTGAGATGTGTCTTAGCTCATTGTCTACGGGGGTCGTGGATTCCACGTCAAAAGCGTTTTTGTGTATGTCCGGGGCGCGCATATCACACGCTAGCCGACACTATGCGTTTGATCGGCTGAAACTTTTGTCTTTTAAAATTTTTTTTTTTATAGTAAGATACTTGATGATTGTAGCAATACAATATATTTTTTTCTGACCTTGAGGAGATTTTGGGCAAATGCGGCAAGTGCATATAAAACCATTTATTCGAAATATTTTATGGCACTATTAGTTTACTCTTAAGTTTTATTTTTAAGTAATTTATAACGTTGTGGATAATAATAAATATGGTCCATTCCAATGACCATGGGTTAATGATCTTTAAATATCACACACAAGCCTTCTATATAAAATAATTCAAAAGACCATGTTCAAACCATTTTTTATAAAAAAATAAATTCAGCCCGTTTAATATGGTTTAATGCCATGTTTTTTTGTGTAAATAAAAATCGAGTGTTTCCTGAATATTTACCCTACATTTTTAAAATTTTACAATATTCAATCAAGTCAAATAACTAATATTTTCGACATAGTAAAAGGCATTAGTATACATTTTATTGTACGCATTAAAGTAATGCCCCGGATTTGATTACAGCATTTAAATTCGCATCTACGATTCACTGTTAATAAAAATACCCAATCTCGTTATGTAAAGCCACGATTCCGCCTTAAACCGAGAAAATTCACGTGTGCATAAATTAAGCGAATTTCGCATGAGCAAACCCAATAATAATATATTTCAGGGTCTCCATTCACTCGCCGTCGAATCGAAATTGATAATTTTCCTCCATGTTTGTTTACGAAAACATTATTTCTGAATAATTGTCGAAAAGAAAATGAGTCATGCCCCACCATCGTTTCGTTTCGACCATCGGCATTCGGGAGCATGGGATTAAATACGATATTTTATTGTTATCGAGCGAAAATTCAATAGAATGGTCGTTCTATTGCCGAATTTAAGGCCGACGATATATCATAAACACGATGACACACGTGCCTGAATGTATAGACCAGTGACAACCAACCTGTGGTACGCGGAAAGGTAGCTCACGCTATCGATTCCCGCAGACGGAATATTAATATAATTTTAATCATTGTTACGAAAAAAAACTATATGTTCGCGGATACGTGACGAGTAATATTTTGATTGATGATGAAACGTTTGTAAAAAATAATGCGTATACTAAAACCGCAGTACAGACAATTTTCATGTACAAGTCTCATTTATTTTACATTGGAGATAAATAATAATGAAATATTTATTACATCATTAGCTCTATGTCAATTAACTTCGTGAATTGTGATAACAATTGTCAGTAAATAATCTGGAACATGACATGTTTTGAGAACAATTAATTATTTCCTGGAGCAGTTTGATAATTCACAGATTATTATTATTTATAGATAGCACAATCGGTCAAGAAAACATTATATTATATTTTTATTTGATAGATATACTGTAAACTTTCCTATAGCACTCTCTGCTATAGAGCGGTGAGTGTGGAAAGTCATAGATCGCTATTTTCTACAAAACGCTAAATTTTCAAGGTCAAATTACATATTTCGTAAATACGTAATATTGCAACACGAAGAAGAAAAAGGAAAATTACCTTTGATTTACAACAAAATATAACGAACGCGTGAACAAATTAAAAAACAGAACAAGGTAAAGGTATTTTGATGGCTTACAGAAGGCGATAGATATATGTATTCAATTTTACGTCATATGTTTCATTTTTAACACATTCGATCCATAGAAACTACAAAATTATTCGGAAGTACCTCATTTCAAACGTTTCTAGCTTGTTATCTCACTAGTAAAGTCCATTTTTCGCATTTATAATCATATATTAATCGCGATGAAGTTAATATAGTCAACCCTTCTATAGCGCTACGTGATTGTGAGGAGATCCCTCCTATAGTGATTCCTTCTATAGCGACGTTTTCTATTAAACGTAAAATTTTCAAGGTCAAATTACATATTTCATAACATATAATACATTGTCATGTAAAATAATGATCAATGTTCTTGAAAAAAACTAATATTATTAAAAAAACGCAACCATACATTTAGTGTGAATGTTTAATCTTCTATATGGCGGGTTTATATAGCGTGATCCCTACCTCAAGGCTATAGAAGGGTTGAATGTAATTGGATGAGGCGAGACATGACTGTTTAGAGTGAATTTAGTAGTAGTAAAATTAATAATTTGCCAGTACAAATAACAACGATATATCGTTGTTCAGAAGTTAGAGGGTTGAAACTTTATAACTGAGAAGGATGATTTTGACAATTATTTATCAAAATGTCATTGTTTGATTCTTTCTCGATTCAACGGTTTAAAAAGAAGTCAAAACCGGTGACTTTCAAGGAAAATGCGAGGCCTGGGACAATTCATATCTAAGAGGGCCGTCAAAATTTGAAAAAAATTGGTGGAAGATACAGGATATTTTATAAAATTTTCCTACTCCCTAATTTCTGGTTAGTTTTAAATCTCGTCCACCTTTCCTTCCCCTATATTTTTGTCTAGCATATAAAGATGGCAATATAGGGCCGCAATATTACGCGGCCTAAGGCATTAGCCCCTTCTTTTCTACTCTAGACCCTGGTCAAGATCATCGTGTAGAGTGTTTTACTCATATTCTTTTGCTTTCTGTTATCAAGCTGTTACGTGTCCAAAGAACTGTAAAATTCTCGTCATGAAAATTGTATGTCCAACTCCTTAGGGATGGACACATTAGTCTTCTTGACTGTCATCCAATCTTCGTCTGTCTATTGCCAATTGATGAAAGCTTCAAACCAGGATGTCATAGTTCTTTCGGGTCTCTAGGTGCTTTGCAATCTTCAGACGCTGCGTCGATGATTCAATGACATTGGTTTTTGTCAAAAAAGACATAGAGTAAATCCGATGTTTTACGATTTCGAAGGAGTGACAAAAATAAAAGTAAAACTGGTTGTAAATAATAAAAAAAATGAAAAGATTTAACTGGGGCCCCTATACCCCCCCCTCTACAATTAAAAAAAACATTTTAAGTAAAAGAATTAGGATTTTAATCAAATTTTTAAGTTTAAAATTTATTATTTTTTAATTCATCCCAATTGGCGCCTCTTGCCGCACTTAATCTTTCAGCGCCTGTGTGCGCCGCACAATCTGGCCATATGAACTGCACACCCCTGATTGAATTGAGGAGTTAAGGCCATGGTTTAGGTGCTTTCTGCTCTTCTGCTCATCTTAGTTGGTCTTGTTATTTCTAGTTTATATCATAGGTTGTCCAAGTTGATTACTACTTGGACATTCCACATAGACCAATTCGATTATTGGCATTAATCATGATTTTCCGTAGATTCATTTCGAACCCAATCTTACAATATGCTTACAAATAATATAGAAAACTTTTTATTATTTAGGTTCTTTCATAACTTCGGTCGTATAATTTATTCAGCAATACATAAAAGATTTATGCAGACATTAAAAACATGACATGTAACTGAAAAAAAAGGCAATACGCTCATCTATCAAAACATTCGATGGTAAGGGCTTAAAAACGTGCTCTATACATCAATCATAATATTTATTACGACAATAGCAATAAACCTGAAGACATACATACATACAAATGGTCTGATTCATACAGTAGCAGCAAAAAAAATCGCATTCTATGAAATAAATATCGAATTTTTTACTAAATAAATATATTTTATCATTAAATAACAATAAATAAATAATTTTAAAGTGATTATGTAATCGAACGTTTTTCTTAATGATCGTCTTTAATTTTATGCCAATATTTATTCATTCTACTGTACGACTTTTCCGGTATCGATAACGAATTTCCATCTAGCCAGGAAATGAATGAAGTCTCTCGACAGCCATTGAATGATATGTTTCATGGGCAATAAAAATACGTTTACACGACATCAGCGTCGAACATCATAAGAATTTGCGATAAATCGGGCAGGTGATAACGGGCGCGTCGCGACGCGTGCGTCTCGCGTGCCACGGGGTCGTAAACCTCGAGTTGTAATTTGCAAAAAAAAAGCATAGACCCCGTCTGAGGCCCATGCGAATTACCGCAGGTTCGCTTCTTCAACTTTCAGATTCAATAGAAATGTTTATAATAAATCACGTCGGTCAGAATTGATAACCGAAATTACAAACTGGGATAACAACTGTGGAAAACGCGATGTGGGTGAAATTTGCGCAAGTTTAAATAATATTTTAGAAAAAAAAATACTTTTGATAAACATATTTTGAATGTGAGTTTAAAATTTTATTGCAGTTGGAAAGTTTACATCAAAAAGGTCTGAGTGCTCAATAAAAAATAACACAATACGCCATTCATAGAGATAAAACTACTAACAGCCAATATACGCATTTTATTTTTTCATTGTTGGAAGCCAGTAACTAAGATTCTTCTTCTAGAGTCGGCACCCTCATGTCTTGATTCTTGATTTTGTCTATCCAGGATTCTCTGCACTCTACATCCCGCATCGCAGCTACTACGGTGGAGCCTGTGGCGGTCTTCACTTAGTCGCTCTAGCGGGTGGGGGTCCTACCCCTTCCCATGCGTCCTTGTACGTTTCCAAGCGCAATGAGCTTCTCTAGGCTATCGTTTCTTCTGACGAGATGTCCAAAGTATCGAAGAATCCTTTTGAGACATACGGTCGAAAGTAGGTTTTCTTTGTAGTTCCCCATTTCTTTTAGGACAGACACGTTTGTGCGTTTAGGGGTCCATGGCATTCTCAGCAAACGTCGCCAGCACCACATTTCAAAGGCGTCAATTTTTTTTTCATATTTTCCTTTATAGTCCAGGTTTCTACGCCGTAAATAAAAATTGAGAATACTAAACTTTGCACTAGACATTTTTTTGTCTTTTTGGATATCCCCTTGTTTTTCTAAATCGTTGATAGCTTTGACATCGCATTTTTAGCCATCCCTATTCGCCTTCTTATCTCCGGCTCATAATTTCCGTTAATCGTAAGTAGTGATCCGAGATAAAGAAACTCTTCAACGCTCTTCAGATCGGGAAGATTAACAGTTCTGGATAGCTGGTTACTCCTGACGACGATCATCAGCTTGGTTTTAGTAATGTTGATCTCGAGTCCTAGTTTTTAACTTTCACAGATAACTTTTTTGAGCAGATCGGCCATTTCTTCTTCGTTGGTGGCTATCAATGTCGTATCGTCCGCATATCTAAGATTTTTAATCTTTTTACCCGCTATTTTAAAACCGCCTTCCCAGTTTTCAGGAGCTTTTCTCATGATATACTCCCCGTATAAGTTGAATAGGTCTGGGGAGAGTATGGAGTCTCACTCCTTTAAGTATCGACTACTTTTCCGACGAACTCGTCTCTATTTTGACTATTGCAGTGTTGTTCTAATACAAATATTATGTACTGCTTATTTTATTAAGGATTGATGTTTAACAAGACGAAAGATGATGAAGAAGATGAAGACAAGAGTAAACAGATGGGTCAATCTTTCGCCGAAATGTATGAATTCGAAGAATTCTTTATGACAATGGCCTGTATCATTGTATCTTTGCATCTTTGCATCTTTAAAATCATTATCGAAACTTTATTTAGACGAGCCTTTTCAATTATGATCAAATAGATATAAACAGTTGCAACCTTAAATGAATAATACAGTCAACCCTCCTATAGCGCGTTCCTCTAGATCAATGGTTCTTAATCTGTGTTCGATCGAACCCCAGGGGTTCGGTGAGTCAGTTTCACGGGTTCGGCGGAGGTCAAAACACACACCCGACTTATTGTACGATATTATGAAAAATGATACGACGTATGATATAAGGGTTCGGTGAACGCGCATATGAAACTGGTGGGGTTCAGTACCTTCAACAAGGTTAAGAACCACTGCTCTAGATTGCTGTATTCTATAAACGTTAAATTTCTTAAATATGTAATGCATTGCCGCTCGGAATAAAGGTTAAAGATTTCTCGAATAACTCTTTTAATACAATTCCTACATGTCACAAACTTTTTGTATTTGACTAAATAATAAATATTGTAAACAATTATTGACCATAATTGTCCGCAATTGCGAAAAAATAAATAAAGACAACAATATTCGCTTCTGTTGCCACGGACGCGATGTTTTTTCTCGCTCTCATCCAGTACAGTGTGCCAAGTGCAACGTATACTAGTGACACGTCGCGAGAATTTGGCGGCGTGTCTCCAGTCTCGGTGCGACATCGCCGAGTGTGCGTGTCATTTACGCGTCATATTGATTAGTATAAAAATCCAAAATATCGATCAAATTATGAAGCATGTAATAAATATTTTTATTTTTAGAATAATGAAGAATTCATTTATATCTTGACTTCTTGAATTCTTGGGATCTATTTTCCATTATAAATATATCGGTTAAATGCCATTTTGTTGACAATAAAATATAATTAGGAAAACCAACCCTAAATTTTGTATAGGTACCTTTTATAAGGTAGGTTATTATAGCGTCGTCTCCATATCAGCGCTAAATGAGGGTTTATTGTAATTCAGACAAGCATGTGCTGTGAATAGGGCACGCTAATTTTTTTTACATATAAATTAACTGAATACTCTAAGATGTAGATAGAGAATGCCTTTCTTAGCAGGATAAAAAATATAACTTATTATTTTACACGTACGAAAATTTTCAAAAACTACATTTAACATAACATAAAAACCACTGTTACTAAACGAACTGATTCAAAATCAGTACTCAAAAGTAAACTTGTAATTTAGAATTTTTCATGTATTTCTATGGTCATTTTTCTTAAATCGCATTAAAAAAAATCGCACATAAAATCAGTCTTGACTGTAATAACATACAAATCTGTAACTAATTCCGATATTCGACTAACCGAATGGTCATGTTTATCGTCTATGGACAATAAACCATCTCCAAGAATAATAGTATAATTAAATTATTAGCGTATAGCAGATAGCTAAGATAAGCGAATAAGTATGATATTTGTATTAAAAAAACCCGCGAAATTTCAAAAAACCTTTATATCGTTCTATCTATCTATTATGTGTTAGATTCACTTTTGTTAGACCTTTTTTCCATCTTAGAAGCACCGCAGAACGGACTCCTTTACTTTCATTTTTTTATTATTATTTCCGGTATAGGAAATATATTTTCAGGAAGTCATATTGAACTAATAAGGAGGCAGATGCGTGATCGTGTTGCTTGTGTTCCAAAAATCTTTTCACAACCAATAATAAAGTAAGATTTGAATATGGCTATCAATGTCAAGATAGGTCAAGGACAAGGGTGCCAATACAACTTTTGACAATCGGACTTAATTCCGATTTTTTTTATATCAAAAATAAATTGTTTAATATTTCACCTCAATAATACAAATCGAGTTTTATAATTAATCCAATTATTTTTATTATTTGAAGCTGCCAACTATTTTTTGCAAAATTAATCATAAATAGCACGTGATTTACACGATTTTGCACAGATTTAATATGTCGAAATAAGGAAAATTCACATGAAAGAAATATTACCATGGGCCATGACATAGTATTAAAAGTTTCATGGTTCGTGTTTTTTTTTTCGTGAATTTCTCGCTTTCCAACTTTCAGAAAGTTTTGCAAGATCTATAGCGAGCTGTCTGCATTCTCATGATTCCATTAGCTTGAATTAGTATTAATTTAATATAACTATCTCTACTCTGTCAGCTGTGTCACGATCTCTAATAAAAAATATATCATTATCTATTCGTACAATTTCATATTGGCTATAATTCAATTCCTTGAATTATATGGATGAGATATTAATTATTAGAGGATCTCAGAAAAAATCAGGAAGTATAAAAATCGAATATTAGGTTATATATTAATATTTACAGTCATTTCATATAAAATTTATAGACTATATAAGTTGATTATTTTTTATATTTTTTGTATGGCAATCAATGGCTTTAAATCATCAAAAAAAGTGTAAAACCACCAAAAATTAGCTAAACTATAGCTAAAAATAGTATATTCCGTTCTAATCCCATCTAATTCAGTTATAATTTCTATATAATTGTTTTAAAAATTAAGTCTTCAATACATTTCAAGGGAAAATTTTATAGTCTTACCTTAAAAAGAGTAATTAATATAATGTTAAAGAGATATTCATTTATTTATTTGGCTACGATGGATTGAGGGTAACAGAAAATCCTAAACGCCACTCACCCTTACAAAGAATTGAGTCTCTCACACTTATATTCCCTCCAGTGTCATAAAAAAATCCTAGAACTCATAGATTTTCGCACGAGGATTAACTTATCCGGGTATTATACTAGCACAGTCGCAGTTAAATTACATTATCAGATGATATGTTACCTACAAGTTATGACACTGGCTAATTTTAATTTTATTTCAGTTGGTTTGAAATTTATATTATATGTTTGTAATTATTTATTTAATGAATGCAATAAATTAATTAATTTCAACGCACCAACTACTTAGATAAATATGTTTATAAGCATGCGGAGGTAATGGGCGTCTCAGACTTACATTCCCCATAGCCAGTGTCATAAAGAATACTCTGAACTCATAGTTTTCATCGGGAAGCTGACTTATTTGAGTACTGATTTAGCTCAGTCACGGTTAACTTACATTATCATAATAATATATATGTTACCGACAAGCCATGACACTGGATATAAATTTATTTACTATAGGCATTGTGTTTTACGGATATTTACTATTTACTTTTTACAACAGTGTCAAAGAAAATAAATAGTGTAAAAAAATAAATGAAAGATTTTCTTGAGTTGTGTTATTTCAAAACACAATATTCACTTGATAGTAGTATTAAAATGTCAATTTATACCTAATCTTGAATGCAACAATATAGTGTGTTTTATTATCGAAAATGACGGTGAATATCAAGTGAAATTGAGTCATCGTTTTCAGGAAAATGAGGAAAACTTTTGCGTTTTACACGAACGCCGTTGTGCGGGTGAAACTTGGATCAAATTATAAACACGAAAATGAAAATTGAAAGTGTGGATAATCGAATACATTTGCCCAGACTCAAGTGCATGACCCAATAAAATAATAATTTCTATTAATTAAATAATATTTCTCACCTGCCTTGCAGTGATGCGTTTCTGCAGCTCCTCTTCGGCGAGGCGGTGCAACCGGTCGTGCAGACGCTGCATGCGGCCGCTGTAAACGTCAAAATAAATTCACAAATATTCCCAAAATCGATACCGAGACATCGATATTATTATTTAAGAAAAAAACAAAGCGGTTAGCCTTATTGTGACCTTTCTACGTCGGGCGCCGGTGGAGGTCTACCCGCTTTCAGATATTTTATTCGTCGCCAAATACCAAGTCGCACCGTTTCGTTCGCCACCCTTTATCAACTGATTGACTAAACAGGGGCACTGAACCTTTGGCTACGTAATAAATGTCTAATACTACTCAATAAAATACATTGATAACATTTAAAATCATTTTAATTGATATCTAAAATCTACGCAGAAACGTACGTGTCATTATATGTATAATTAATTATTGTAATATTTCCAAAACGTATAATTGGCGAATGCCGTGTTAATTCCACATGCTTGATGATATATGAAACGACTTAGATATAAGTTAATTGGTCTCGCCATTTATTTAATGGTATAAGTATTTGAACAAATAGCGTTTTAATTATGCCTCGATTATTCGTTTTATTTTAATGCGGTTCATGAAAAATGTTTTTTATGTATTTTTAACGTATTGAAAATGTACAATTTTATACATTTAATTACAATTAAATAAAATATAAATAAATATTTGATTAAAATATTATCCGAAAGGAAATCCTTCTTTTCACATACTCGTTTGATTTCAGTTTGTGTTCATACATGTTAAAATAAAGAACTTTGTATGCTATTTTTTGTCGTATTGTTCGTCGGTTTTAGTTATTATGTTATAATTTTAATGTCAAAGCTTAAAACCAACGAAAACCATATTCGTCACTGCATTCTGCTTTTTTTGAGAAGGGCTTTAACTTAGCCAATGCCGCGTAAACATCAACGAGATCTATGGATTATTGATATCATCAATATTATGATACGGGATTACAAGATAAAATATAAAAGAATTATCCTAAAAGCTCCCATCTTAAAAGTCGACAACAAAACCAGTGTCATGGCTTGTAGGTAAACATACATATTATTACGATAATGTAAGTTAACCGCGACTGTGCCAAGTTCGCATTCCAGAGAAAACTATGAACTCAGAGAACTTATATTTATATCTTATATAATATTTATGTAAGTAGCTAGGGTTTTAGAATTAATTAATTTTATGCCATGTATCCTTCGTTGAATAAATAATTATAAACAAATAATACAAGTTCTAACCAATTGAAATAGTATTAAAATTAAAGAGAGTCATGACTTGGAGGTTGTACTGAGCTAAGTCAGTAGCCGGATAGGTTAAGCTTCCGGCAAAACATTATGATTTCTGAGAATCGACGAGTGAGTGACGCTACGGATTTTCTATTAAGCATCCATTCATCTAAATATATAATAATAATGCCCTGGAAAATTAAATAAGATGGATTTTTGGGTGTTGGATGAACAAAGAACAATGGAAGAATACGTGCAGATTTTTGAGTGCGAGACGAACACCTCAACCTTTTTTGGCATCGAATTGTAATCGGAGATGAGTAATGGATAGTTTACGATAAAGTGAGAAGAAAAAAGCAATGGCTTTCCAAGAAACACCAGTTCCAACCCTAAAAATAAACACTTTTGAAGGTTCTTTTATGAATTTGGTGGATTATGAGTCTAGTTATACAAGTAGGATTATTAAAACCAAGCGATACCTAAACTGTAGAAGTGTATTGTCGACAATTAAACACATTGAATCAGAAGCTGAAAAGAAAACATCCGAATTCATTCAATAGAAAAATAATTATTCTCTCAATCGACAATAAAGGTCAAAGTATTTAATAGCAAAATTCAAATCATCGATGATTAAATTAAACAACTGGTATTTGGTAAATATACAATAGAACCTTTAGATTATTAGAATATTCACTAAATAATAAAAAAAATGCAGATGAAATAAAAAATCATTTTGTTTGATATTTTGCGAGAAAATTTATAGATTTTATAAAAGAGGAATCGAAGAATCATATGAGGGATGAAAAATCGTTGTTAATAATGAGGGTAAGTATATTTTAGAATAATAATAGTTAATAAATTAAAAAACTAAATTCAATGCGAATTAAAAAAACATGGATTTCTTTGGGGATTACCTAAAATATATTTTGATTATCAGTTTTACCTAAAAATAATTAATAAATATAAATATTTCTTTGACTTTACGCCAGTAATAATCCTTGGTGATTGATTATCTATTTTTATGAATTGAGTTAGTAAATAAAATATATTTTTAACTCGTTTTTTATTAAAAAAAACGATATGATCATAATTGTAATTATAAATATGGGATGATTTGAGCTTAATATAAACTAATAATTTATAGAATCTTTATCTCCACCAATAAAGTACAGATTAACGTTGTTTTTTAAATATATATTTATGTGTTTAAATTGTTATTTTTTATTACAAGTAAATAAAATCAGATGTAAATCAATAAGTAATAAATTAAAACATTGCGTACTGGTAGTGCCATAAAATTTCACGGGTTAAAACGAAATCTAATTTATTGTTTGTTAACGTTTGTGGTTAATTTATATACTTTTTTTAACTTTCTGCTATACATTTATTATTAATTCATTTTTGCAGTGGATAGAATTTAATATATCAATAGTATCGTCTAACGAAATCGTAACCAGATTCGTGTATTAATTATGATATTATGTATTAATACAATTTAAATAGGTTTATGGTACGTTATTATAAATAAGTATAAATAATAACAAAACAGGGATGTGAAAAAATCGAGTCAAGAAAACTCGCGAAATTTATTGACGCCAGATTTATATCGATATAAATAAATAAAAATTATGTTTAATCCCATTTATTATATTCTAAATCAATTCAAATTAAATTGGCGACCACTGGCTACGATGGTTATATGTCTCCCAGCCCTGAAGCTTCTTCTACCCCACTTCCCACCACCCCAGACACATGTGTTTCAGCATTTGGATTTCCGTGACTCGCTTCATTCCACCATTTTATAAAACCATAAAATCTTTTCAGTCATTTTTTTTGTTATGACAAATTTTCATTTTAATTAAACGCGATGTGCGATCCGTCGTATTAAAAAAATGATACATTAAGGTCGACGGTGGTGGGACGAGGCGGTATCCATTGTATAAAATATTTAAAAGCAAACATTTTAAAGAATACACATCCATTTTTATTTTGCCATAAAAATTCGTGAATGATTCGGCATTTTTATCATTTAAATATCAAAAGAATGCCCGTGTATGTCATATTTGATTCGCTAATAAATATTTGGACGATCACGTTTTTCCAAAGAAATTGAATCATAACGTTCCAGCCGAGGGACGGGAAATAATATATTTTTTAATGGAACGAAAACTTACGACTTCGATTCATGACAATGCGGAATGAATACCCAAATATTATATATTTTAGCATAAAAACGGAAAAAATTTCCATTATATAAAGTCATTCATGGATATCGCAGAAAAGGCAATGAATGGAAAATCTCTTTCAATCAAAATATGAATACGATTAATCAATTAATAATAAATATATTAAAATTACCTATGTTCCATATGATCCACGAATTGTATATCTGATTCATTTTCCAAATAATCGTGCTCGGGATGTATCGAATTTTCTTTTTTCAATCGTCTGCGTGTCCTCTCGATGCTCTTTGCACACAATTTATTGTTGATTGGATACTCATCGTTGACGTCGTGTTTATCTCTCCACTTGCGTTCGATGAGGAGGTCGATGGTGGTCCAGAATCCGGAATCCGTAGAGCTTAAGCGCTCCATTCTCTCCTGATTAATAACACTTAATTAACAACCAATAGTGATAGTGTAGGCTTAACACAGAGAGAACCCCACCCACTCGACTAACGTGATGGGTTTAAGTCAATTTTATAAGTACGTCGGCTTTTATTGGGGTTGTGGCGCTGGTAGGTGCATTGACTTGACACCACTGATCGGGTGACCATCAATCAGATAATATCAGGAAACATACGTAAAACATAATATGAATAATAAACAAATTAATTCGTTTAAATTATTTATTAATTTCTTAATAATCTTCGTTAATTCACTATTTTTGTAACTATTTGTTCATTATTATAAGATGTGTCCTGATGGATAACACTCTTCTAGATGGAAGGATACTCTTCTTTATGCCAGAAAGTCGCAGGATCTACTTTCATATTTATTAATCACATTTTCTGTACAAATATCAAAGCCTCTTCTAACTCTCTCCTTAATTGATTCATCACGATGGCTCGAAAACAACAGCGTCTTCCGAAAGGAGTCTATTTATAATAGAATATAGACCCCAAACATTTCAAGTCAAGACATTGAATCTTTTTCACTATCTTGGCTATTTTTTGGATGGATTATTCTAAGAATAAAAATAGTTATTCATAAAATGCACGCCGCCAACTACCAAAGACAGAGTTCTTGCGGCACGTATCACTAGAACGTTTTACTCGCACTTGGCACATCGTATCAGATGCGAGCGAGAAAAAATATTGAGCCCGAGGCTACAAAAGCAAATATAAAGAATAAATTATTCATAATATTTATTCTTTAGATTTTTTAAGGCAAATGGAAAAAGTTTGTGACATGTAGGATTAATCTCAGACACAAGAGTTATTCGAAAAAAATAAAAAAAATTGGGGTACACAATATCATGACATGACTAGGTTAAGATAACCATGCAAATTGGATTGGTACTTTTTTTTTATTTTTAGTTCTTTCGATTGGAAGGTTTCTTCTTGTGCATCAATGCTTGTAAAATAGATTTTAAGTCACAGGGCGTTCTGATTTTTCATCATCAAAGTATCTTAGTATATAATTTAGTTCTATTGGAATTAATTTATTAATTTATATAAAATATTCATTATTCTCGCATATATTAGAAAGATTTATTACTTCATAATAAATCGTGTAAGATCAAACAACAGTTTAATTAATAAATTATGCATACAATAATTATCATATATATATATATATCTACTTGAGACTCGTTTTGGGCAGATGTGCATATGTATGACTGTGTATATCTATATAGGTGTGCGTGTGTGGTCGCTCGTTACTCGTCACTCGTGCTCGTTAAAAGCAGATAACGCCTTAGAGAAGAGAACAAACGAATACCGAGGCAAACCCCCTCCTACTTGCCTGGACACAGTTGAGAGGGTAAAATCCGATACCAACATGGTAGAAGATGTACGTCCAATGCTAGCAATGGCCAAGAGAGGGAAACTCTTTACAAAAAACCGCATACCAAGACGGCTCGGGTCCCCGCGGTATGGACACGAAAGGGGAGCCCTCACGTCACGTGTGAGACTCAGGTTCCTTTGGCCTCGACTGCCATGCGAGAGTTTGGTAAGGTCCATGCCCTCAGCGAGTGAGAGCCTTGTGACTGGCAAATGATGATGAATGATGATGATGATATAACTATAACTTGCATAGTTCTTAATGATATTTAAATATATTTATTTAGTTCAGAATGAACAGTGCAAAAACACATCGCTTCTCCTTAAATACTCTTTAAGTCTTAATATTCATCAAATTGCATAAACGTGATAAGTCTAGTAAGTTAGATTCAATAGTTATTAACTGTTAAAATTAATTGTCTGAAGTATGGCCACTCATTGTCGTAAAGGTAGTTTAAGCCTCTTTGATTTACCATTCTGGATACTAAATGACGCAATTCTTAAAGCTGTGTAAAATTTAATATTTCTACAATATAATTTAATTGTTTTTTTTTCAGAATATATAAAAATGTAGTGGATTATATTTAATATTGACTACTATTACTATTCCACGCTATTTTCTAGAACAATACAGTCAAGGCTTCCATAACGCTGAGGTAGGATCATGCTATAGAAACCCATTCTATAGAAGATTAGACACAAATACAAAATTTGGAGTGTGGAAAAAGTTTCCACTCCAATTTTAAATGACCTTGTTCTATTTGTTGTGAACGAAAAGGCATTGACCTTTATTGCGCACATCAATGTATTACATATTTGCGAAATATGTAATTTGACCTTAAAATTTATCGTTTTGTAGAAAACGGCGCTATAGAAGGGACTGGCGCATACTTCGCTATATAGCAGGAAGCGCCATAGAAGGGTTGACTGTTTGCATTTCCACCACAAATAGTCTATGGATATATATGCTAAAAATAAACATAACCGGATAGAAGCATTTAAAAAGAACATTGAAGATTCCATAGAAGGACAGTGAGAGGGCTCTACAATAGGACACACCAAACTCACCTCATGTGGGGGTCGACTTGGTGAGCCATGGGAAAGAAGGACCCCGCAAGATCGGAAGTGACCCTACACCTGTTCCGCTTGCAGTAAGCTCTGGTTTCACGTCACGGAATGAGGAATCAGTCCCCTCCCCCTCATCCTTATGTCCAGCACTGCAAACTTGCTTCCGAACTGGACAGAATTGTGAAGGGTTGCCACTTTCGCACACCCCAACCCTTAAGTTAAAGGAAATTCCAAAGTGGGCCGCCGTTGCTATGCTGTCAACAATTGCATCAGACTTAGCATGTCCCTTTCATCATCTGAACACGGGGGCTGACGGGGGGATCGGGTTGCGCAACCCTTACGGATGTTAGACAAGGATCAACCGCTTAGGAAGTGCCCAACGACGCTCCATCCAAAGTTTCCGAACCCAAAGCCGCAGTAACTAGCCTGGAAGGTCAACTCAGAAGGGCTTCCCGGAGCCAGTTTGCTCTCGGATGGCCCCCGACGGCTCAGGCCCGTACTCACATTCAGCACCATGAGGAGGTAAACCCAAAGCTACATTCTATGGAAGGACACAATACAATGAAGCCGCAACCTCTTCCGATAGTAAAAGTTTCTGAACACCGTTACAAGGCGTAAAATTTAATACTTACATCTGTAGTAAACCATCAACATAGGGATAGTGGAAAGCGTGGCACGCCGATAGTATCCGGCGCCTGTGTGCCCCGCACAATTTAACCATATGGACGGTGCGCCGATACCGTAATAATCATAACTGAAGTGGTTTAGAGGGTCCAGAATTATTACAACTTGCAATGAATAGAGAAAAATTCTTACGCTTTCGTTCAAACTTAGATAACGTATGAAGAACGACAAGCGGATGTTTTCTATGTGCAAAATATGAGTTGGTAACCAACATAACCTTATCATCCTATGATATTTACTATATTTTAAGTCCTAATGATTCAGTTTTTGATAAGGTAGATGGATTTCACTAGTCAAGTTGTCTGAAAACCTTTTTACATGTTGCATATGACTGAATAATGGGGGTTTGACTACAAATCTTATCATCAGCACCCTTGTTTTTATTTTTTTTGCAGTATTCGATCTCGAAACTAGGTTGACAACTTCTACCATTCTCTGTTTAAGTGGATCTATGGTTGCAGTGATTATTTAAGAACCATTTTCTGTTTGAAGGAATGAATTTAGTTGAAAACGACTTGTTTTAATTCATCGAACCTTCCGTTGGTTTAAAAAATCTATCGAAAACTCGTAGAAAAGGCTCTTGTTGGAAATACGGCTTTTTAAACAAAACATTTGCACTTGTTTGGTGGTAAATTTATCAATAGATGATGTCGAAAGAATTATAATGGAATAGTTAACATTTGTTTATTCCGTTTTGAAATATTAATCAGTCGTGGTCACCTCTATTCAGACGGCGTGATTGTGTTACTCGTGTTGCAAGTCATGGCAACCCTCCGGTAACAAACAACACGCAAACAGGGGGTGTGAGGGAAACCGCGGGGAAAACACTGCAGCGCAATAATTAAGCCCATCCAATGCCTCGGCTCCTGAACGAGCGCTCCACTAAATCAACCTGTATCTCCGGATCAACTGTTGAAAAGTTCGGGCAATAAATTAAACAAAGAATGCGGATTATGGCAATTCCTGCGGATCTCACGCAGAGATTGGCGACTCTGTTCTTCGGCTCTTCGTTCCGCTTACCCCCGTCGTTTGGTTTTTGCAATCATAACGCTATTAACTGTGCTAGATTTAGGAATGTGCATTGACAAAGACGGTTCCATGACCCTGATTCGGTATATAGGACACGGGGCCAATTATTCGGCCGGCACACATCGCTAATGCACAGTATAGCTGAAATGATTAATTTTCCATGAAAATCGCTGAAAATTTTCGACCTACATATGTTTCTTCCATTGTCAGACGCATCAAAAACGAACACGACAGAATAATTGAACCGACCCATGCAATTTAAATGCGAAATTATATCCAATAACGCTTCGAACTTCAATCAATTCAGATTGAAGTATGTGAAATGAAAACTTTAACACAACACGTAACATATAAATCTAATTTATTTATGAAGTATAAAATTTTCAGCCTTAACACATTGCGGTCCGGAGGACTCGAAAACGCGTCCTCGCAGGCCAACGTAGAAGACGGGGGACGCGTTTTCGGGTCCTCGTTCGCGCTGATGTTTACGGAGTGTTATTACAGTACACGAATACGCGGACCACAATTTGAGAAGTTTTGAACCATTATTTTTTTTACATAGAGATAACCTTTTTGAGCACATCATAAAAAAATTATTGACGTAACTCAAATGGTATCCAGAGTTACATTGATTTAACTGAAGTACTTAACTTTTGCTATTTTTTTCGCGAAAACGTCCGGCCCACCGCAAATCTCGGCGCGGAACCCAGCGGACTGGAACGTGTTAAGACCGACGGAGGTTTTAAATATTGTATCCAGCTTTCTAAGAAATCCCACTTTTGCGACGAGAAATAATATTAAATAATCTAGTAACACCATTGATACATTTCTACTATGTTGTGCCGAGATAGGAGCCCGCCCTAAAGAAGACTAGCCACAAATATCATACAAAATTTAAGGTTAGGTTATTTTAATTATGTTATTATAAAACATTGTTCCATTTACATATTTTAAATGATCTGGTTCTATTATATTTTGCTGAAAACCAAAAAACATTGACCTTAATTTTGCGAAGCAATGTATTATAGATTTATGAAATATGTAATTTGATTTAAAAATCGACGGTTAGAAAGGAGCACTATGGAAGGGACTGCCGTATACGTCGCTCTATAGCAGGACGCGCTATAGGAGAGTTGACTGTATTTGTGCGGTTAGGTTAGGTTAGGTTAGGTTAGGTTGGGTTGGGTTAGGTAGGTTGGGTTGGGTTGGGTTGGGTTGGGTTGGTTTAGGTTAGGTTAGGTTAGGTTAGGTATAAGAACACAAAAAAAATAAGAATAAATAATAATAAAATGAGAATAAATAAGAAAAAAATAAGAATAAAAAAGAAAAAAATAAGGATAAATAAGAATAAATAATAATAAAATAAGAAAAAATAAGAATAAATAAGAAAAAATAAGAAAAACATAAGAAAAAATAAGAATAAATAAGAAAAAAATAATAATGAATAATAAGAAAATATAAGAATTAATAAGAAGAAATAGGAAAAATATAAGAATAAATAATAATAAAATAAGAAAACAATAATAAAAAAGAAAAAATAAGTATAAATAATGAAAAATAATAAGAAATAAGAAAAAATGAGAATAAATGAGAAAAATATAAGAATAAATAATAATAAAATAATATTAAATAAGACAAAAATAAGTAAAAAAAGGAGGAATAAGAATAATATAAGAATAATCCCGTTTCGTCCGCTTTGAATATCTTGTCTGGTTTGTAGCCTTTATTTTTTATAATTTCGGCGAATTCTGGATTAATTTTTTTTGCAGATTCTATATCGGCCGACGCAATTTCTCCAGGAGTTTTTATATTATGTAGTAAGAATCGCTTCTTAAAATTTTCAAACCATCCCCTACTATCAGAAAATTCAACTGATAAATGAAACGAAACAAGCGAAATTGACAAGTCTCGACATGTTCAGTATGATTTGTGATGAAGTGATGATCCATGGACGTACAAATCAAGCATGTTAATTAATTTTTAATTATTGTTTTTTTCTGAAACCGTGTTATACAAAAATACTTCACATTTAATAATGCCCGTGTTATGTAAAACCGTGTTGTATAAAACCGTGTTATACGAGGCCTGGGTGTAGTATAGTAAAAAAATACATAATTTAAAATATAAAGAAATATATAGAAGTATAAAAAAAGTGAAATACAGAAAATACCGTATACAGGCAAAAAAAAAAAAAATACTGTATGTCATTAGTTGGTCCGTTATATAAAATTATAAAATCTCATACAAAAGATTAACATATGTGATATTTGACATCAAATAAATCAACATATTTGGCCAAGTGGTTGAGCAGAGTTAAAATATTTATTCTTTAGATTTTTTCAGACAAATACAAAAAGTTTGTGTCGTGTAGGATTTATATTAAAAGAGTTATTCGATTAAAATAACTTTTTCTGAAAAATTTGGAGTCCCAATTGGACCCCATCGGCACAGATAGGTTAACACTTTATGAGCCGTTTACGCCTTTTGGTGTGATTTTGTAGCCAAGCGTTATGAGCCGTTCACGCCTTTTGGCGTGAGAATGTTGCATACAACGACTTGGCATTTTTTTTCTGATAACGATGCACAATGTAATTCTATTGTTTGACTACAGATGGATACACGTGCATGTTAGCTTGGATTAGCATCACATGAAACAATGCGGCCCCCAGGCTAGGTTTGATGACCTTGCGGCTCATAAAGTGTTAATAGGCAAACATCAAGATAGAATATTTATCCTTCATGTTTGTATGATAAAACATCTATGTGATTTAAATTTAATGATTAAGATTCTAAAGCTACAAGGGTAATGAGTCTTTCACAATTACATTCCCTCCAGTGTTATAATCTATGAATTCCAAGAATTCATAGATTTTCGCCAGAGGATTAACCTATCCGAGTACTATATTGGCTCAGTCGCGGTTAACTTACATTATCGTAATGACATGTATTACCTACAAGCCATGACACTGGTTTAGTTATGGTTCTGTATATTAAATTATTTCTATGTTCGGAGGTACTTCATCTAGAATTATTGACATTCATCTTGGGCCACTCTTGAAAGTAATCCAAAAGAGATTTCTTCCGAAGTAAGTAAGATAGCAGGCATTGTAGTAAACATCCATATTATCGTTGTTCTCGGTCGTTTTTATACCTTCCGAAATAAAACTACGTTTCTATGAAAATTGATTTAGAAGTATTTCTTGTTTTTGCGGTCCATATAAACTTAATCCTCGTTTATCTGACCGATGACAACCTTTGAGATTGACACGCTTTGGTTAGACGATTACAATGATTTCAGTGCTGCGGTTATTGTATCATATTTTAATCTATTTTAAAAACAGATTAATTACAATAGATGTCAATTGAAGGTTGAAGATATGTTGCTATAGAAAAAAAAGTACTAGATCGTCCATACGTGGGCAGTTGACCAACCATGTTATAAACTTGACCACGCCCGTGATTATCCAACCAAGGTCTACAGGTTGCATTGAACCGAGTGCATCTGAATAGTAACGGACGAGTTGTCCGGACAAAGAACTAGAATGTCATAAATAACATTTATCTGCATATATTCTTATTTTGATTTAAATAAATCAACGACAGGTTGAAAAAAAAAACTGTCTTAAGATGAATAATACAAATAATATTTAAAACTACATATCATTTATAATGATTGCAGTTTGCATTCCGATTGTTGATAAAGTCAAGGATTTATTTTTATGCCCACTTTGTCTGTCCTCAGTATATAAGGGAATCCTGATTGCGTTCATTTTCATTTTGTGTTGTCAAGACAGCAGAAGACAACGAGTTCCAAGATGAAGGTAACGTTGTATATCAATTATATATTATTAGTAGAATAAAAAAATATTATGGATGTTATCTAATTCTATAGGTACTTTTGGTAGCGTTGAGTCTGATTGCTCTCGGAAATGCCGCTCTATTGCCATATGGGCACTATGGGCCCATTATTCCATTGCCATTTGGGGCCCATCCTCTCACCTATGCGGCTCCAGCTCCTTTGACATATGCTGCACATCCTCTGATCATTCCAGCTCCAGCACCACTCATTCAACCGGGGTAAGCATATAAAATCCTACGTTCTATTGAAATGTCTATTGAAAAGGGGTCAATTTGATTTGCAAAAAGGTGTATTAGATTTGCAAAAGGGTGTATTTGATTTGGAAACGGGTGTATTTGACGTAAAAAACCTGTATAAAAAAAAATAACCTCAAAGTGAGAGGGTAGCGAAAGTGAAAATTGGTGTGTCATCATTTAAGTGATCACAGTAAATCTGTACGGGTTCGAATATGTCAAGAATTAATAAAATTAGAGAAAAATTCAACAATTGGGTCATACAATCGAATCAATTTCGCAAAAACAATGACTTTCTAAAGTTCAAAAAGGTACCTTAATCTATATGGTGGGATTGTAATGGAATTATTTATTATAAAATTCTTAAATATGTCCAGAAAACAACGGCACAGTTCTATTATGACTAAATATTAATAGTTCTAATATGGCTTATGAATATTTTTTAGTTTGACTTTAATTAAAAAATACGACATTTTCGTCGGGTATGTGATATCAGACGGGGTCAACTTTAAAGGGGATATATATAATATTAACTCATTGCCTACGGGGGTCGAGGATTACACGTTAAAAGCGTTTTTTTGTATGTCCGGGGCGCGCATATTCACTGGCGGTCCGTGGGCAAAATATTAGGAGAAGTTTATTGTGGAAGTTAATTTGAGTTCTTCATTCAGTCTCAGTATTATCATAAGTATCTTTCATGCGGTATCAACATTTTTAAATTTGTAACTGGCCCGTTGTAAAAAGAGGTTGCTCACCCCTGGTGGAGTACACTCACACGGGCGGTATATACTGCGGAGCTGCAGCACCCCCAAGTAGATTGAGGAAAAATATATTTTTATATATTAATATATATGTCTCTAGTTATTATTATATATTATGTATAAGGAAAATATAAATTAAATTTCTATTTAGTTATCAACGCTACCAGCGTCGTATATTGGACGGATGCGGGGCGGCAGCGTGATAAGGGGGGGAGGGTGTCTTCTTTAAAATATACTTTTTTTAATTTTTGATATATAAATGCTTACTGATGTCATATCGTAAGTGTTCTCTTTTGTTTATGACGTTCCTCAATATTCGGAGCTACAAAAACAGCTGTTTTTATAGCTCTGTCTATAAATGTTTTATAAAAAAATAAATTCGGTTCGTTTCTAAAAAGTTTGATGACCCCTGCTATAAGATATGAATTATTTGTTTTTCATCAACTATCCAGTCAATGTTGAAGTTCAAGTGATTTAATTTTCGGTTCAATATTTTGATTAATTTATTTATTTATTTATTTATTTAAAGACAATGCGTGATTGGCATTACAGAATGACCCAGTTCGCCAATCACGCATAACACATAATAATACATGAGAAAAATAAAAAACACAACAACAACATATATTGCTACAATAAATTGAAAGAAAAATTATAAAATTTCATATAGGATATCAACAAAACGGCTATATTTGACATCGAATATTCACATATTCGGGCAAATGGTCCCCGAGCAAAGTAATAGCTCTGCAGCTGCCGGAAGTTTCTGGAGTGAGCCTGTCCTCGCCTTTGGCGGAAGAAAAAAGCACCGTGAACGGGTTCGATGGTAGTGAGTGGCTCCCATAAAGACAACTCTGCGCACAGTACAAGGGGTTATGTATTGCATAGCCAATGAAAGCGAAGAAGTACCTTGCAAAGTAAATCGACCTCCTTTTTTCGAGGCTACATACCCCAGGCAGCTCTGTACCCATTGCACTGGGGTATAAACTTGGGTAGAATCCGAACTCTCTCTTCTTCTGTATCTTCTCTAATATTAGGGCATTCGAGGCGTCATAAGGCTCACATATAATGGAACCTGATTCAAGCAAGCGCCGAACCAATGCATCGTAGCACTCATTATGGCTAAGGTGCGCTATGTATGTGTTGAAATTTCCAAGGCGAAGCCCAACCTTATTCTTGACGATCATACACGTCCGATACATGTAAACGTAGAATTTTAACTTAGAATCAAAACCATCATCCAGATCTTTAACAGACGATTGCTTAGAAGAGTTGCATACAAGACTGTAATTAAATATGATTAAGAATAACGATCTAGAAAATGTCATTGTTTGACGCTCCAATACTTAATATAGAGACGATTTAGTGTTATTCAGCGGTACGAAATTAATGTCCAGCTGCAACGGGGCATCTTCCACTGAAGTAATGAATCGAAATGTTGCAAATCGTCTGTGAAAGAGATGAAGATTTACATTGAAGGACACTATGAATATCATTTATAAATAAAATAAATAATAAAGGTCCTAATTTGATCCTGCGGAATACCGGAAGGTGTATTGTATGTATACGACGTTTGAGTCGTATTTCATATTGTTTTCCTCTCTAGAAAGAGTAACTCGAGAAGAAGCGTACGAGATTATCCAAATGTAAAACTGTCTAGTTTTCAGAATGGAGTCTGGCATGATCGACTTTATCAAACGCTTTTTCAAAGTCGTTATAAACAACGTCGACTGGGCCCCCTTATCCAATAACTTAGACACAAAGTTTGAAGAACCAAGAAGGCCCATGACTGTTGAGCGTTCGTGCCGAAATCCATGTTTTTCATGGATAATTCTACATTCAATATGGTTAAATATGTATTTATGCAGAATCATCTCAAATAACTTGGCAGGTCCGGATAGAACAGCCACTGGTCTGTAATTGGCGACATTCGACTTATCTCCTTTTTTAAATATGGGAGTGACTTTGGAAAGTTTCCACAAGTCTGGAAACTGGGACGACTTTACCGATAGGTTGAAAATATGACGAAGAGGCTATGTTAATCTATCTCGAAATGCTTTCAGGACGAAAGAAGGTAAAAGATCGGGTCCAGCCGATCGTTTTTAAATTTAATTTTCCAAAAGGTCATTTGAGCTTTGTCTATGGTGTCGATGATTAGCTGTGGTGCATTTGAATAATAGGATGACAAACTAATATCTAAGTCAGGATGAGTCCCGGGGTTGTCGAATACTGACTGAAAGTACCGAGCAAAGGAATTGACAATTTGTTGGGAGTTATGTAAAGTAACACCATCAAATACCATGAACTTTGATACGGAGTTGTCCGTTCGCTTTGCCTTAATGTAATTCCAAAAAAAATTTTGGAGATTCCATCAAACGCTGCTCACATAACAACACGTAGTTGCGATGGTCCTGGTGAACCGTCGCCTTATACTCTCTCCGGAGGCGCACGAATGCCTCACGGTACTCTGGGTTGGCGGACCGTTTCCACGCTCTGTGAATGGAGTGCTTCCTTGCTACTAGAGTAATTGCCTCCTTAGAGAACCATTTGGGAAAAAACTTTTTACGGTAATAAAAGAGGTTTAATAAAAGAGTTATGATTTTTTTTTGTAAAAAACGACTTTTCACAAAATTTCGTAGGCAATTTGTTAAAATTGTTGAATAAATATACATCTTTTGATAAAAACGAAACTGATATTGGAATTTTGAATTTGCAGATATGTTGCCGCCACGAAAGGATCTCTCCACATTGCTCCTCTTCCTGGCAACACTCCGTACGCTAGTCATCATTTGAATTTGGCGCCAGCTCCTGGAACCGTCTAATAACATATCAATCAATGCAACATATGTCGGCAATTATATTTTAAAATATATCCAATAAAACATATTACATCTAATGCTATTTATATTTGTATCTAAACCTTTCAACGCCAAGATTATTTATAGTGATCCAGTGTTAACCGCTTGAATATGCAGCTCTAATATTAGATTAAGATGCCGTTTACACATAAAATTTAATATTATTATGTTTAGTGAAAAATGTATACATTTTTCTAAATATATATTTGGTTTTGTGAGACATAATGGTGCCTTGCATGTCGATTTCGTGACAACTGCAAGCCACGAACCCGTTGGGGTGTTGCATTTGGTGCAATATTCAAATATTTTTTTTATTGTCGTAGAAATGGCAGTTTCTGAAGTTATTCCGTCAATAAAACACAACGTTGTCTGCAATTCATGTGCATAAAAAGTGTAGGGCTAGCGTGCCGAATTTTGTACGGGAAAGATGCCAGCGACCTCATTTTGCAATAAAATAATATACATATACCAAATTCTCTTTCTGCACGGGAGATACATTCCAAATAATACCGTGCAAAAAAAACAAAGTGCACATAAAAAGGTGGTAGATACAAAAATATATTGAATTCTTTTATCTTCGTTTTCATCGACGTTTAATTATTTTAAAATATCTACAAATTATTTGATTTTTTTAATACATCGGTACGTAGCACTGTCATAGGGACTTATTTGAAGAAGCAATATTTTGATATATATTATATGCGAATAATTATAGTTTTTTTAAGGAAAGCATAAATTTCGCATTTTGTTATCTTTTCCATCAGAAATTAGTTCTAATAATAATTTACTTTTGACTGGATCAGTGACATAGCTAAACAATTTGGGCCTGAATTTACATGGCCAAAAGTGTGCGATATATATATATATATATCATCATCATCATCATTTGCCAGTCACAAGGCTCTCACCACTCGCTGAGGGCATGGACCTTACCAAACTCTCGCATGGTAGTCGAGGCCAAAGGAACCTGAGTCTCACACGTGACGTGAGGGCTCCCTTTCTGTGTCCATACCGCGGGGACCCGAGCCGTCTTGGTATGCGGTTTTTTATAAAGAGTTTCTCTCTCTTGGCCATTGCTGGCATTGGACGTACATCTTCTACCATGTTGGTATCGGATTTTACCCTCTCAACTGTGTCCAGGCAAGTAGGAGGGGCTTCAATAGCAATAGCAATCCTTTCATCATGGGAATAACCGTCTCAAAGAGGGGTCCCCTAGAAAGTAGGAAGAGGAGCGAAAGGTATCGAGACTAGACCGATTATTGGTCAACAGATTAGGGTTTTCCTTCCCAGGGTTTATTTCCCAGGTTTCCCAGGATTCCACAACTTATTTATTTGAAAGGACTTTTCTCTGCCACCGCCATCAAAACACGGTACTGATTTCGACTTCAAATAAATCCATAATTTTATTTCAAGCAAGTCTAAACTTACAACACACTAGACATATATAATGCTAAGATGTTAATATATTTAAACCATCATATAAACGTTTTTTTTTTTAGAATTTTTGTTTATTAGTAAACCTTTTATAGTTTAATTATAATTAATGGTTTCATTTCACTTGTTTCTATAAATGTCAAATTTTGAATATTTATATAGAAGGCTTGTGTGTGAGATTTCAAGGTCATTAGTTGTTAGGTCACTGGGATAGGCCATACTATTTATTATCCACAACAGCTGTTTTTATAGCTCCGAATGTCGAGGAACGTCTTAAATAAAAGAGAACAATTACGATATAACATTAGTAAGAACTTATTCATCAAAAATTAAACCTAGTATCCTAAACCCAAGTATCCATTATAATCTTTTTTTGTCAGCTAATATTATCTATGAGCTTTGATCTCTTGAATCTATTATAACTGTTTGTTTATTTCAAATATTTTCCTTATCAATAAGGAAAATATTTGAAAAAATACAGCAGGTCAAAGCGCATAGTATCGGCTGACGAAAAACAAAAGATTATAACTGTCTAATAAATAAATGAATTCCTAAATGGTGTTCATTTTGTAGTAAACATTAAACTGTAACGGTCGGAAAAAAGCTGGAAAATCGGTTTGCTTGGTCTATGACATATGTAGATCAACTCGTCGGTGTGATAATCCGATAAATGCGTTGGCGACATCATATTCGCTTTTATGGAAACATTGGCCTAAATATGATTCTAAAAGGATCAGGCCTCTCAAAGGGTTTCCTATACTACGCATATATAGTAAGTAGAGTGACCTAATCGACACGTATCATGGCCATTCCTGCCTCCAGAAATTATATATATTGTAGATGTCCAAGAGTTTTAGAGTCAATTGAAGACCAATATTCCTGGATATTCCTAGTCCAATTCTTGGATAGAGAGCAGCGCACTTTGTTGGTGAGCTGCTATCAGTTATATCGTTTATAATATCTTCTTCGATATTTTAATTGTTAAGTAGTAATTCTGTAGCCCACAGGTGGGCTAGGCCGATTCATTCGCTGTATTGGTCGTCAATACAGAAGCTGATGTCTCGATGAGTTTGGGTCTCATTGCGTCCATCATTATACAGGTTTTTCATTAACCCTTTTTCATTAGACATTTAAAGGGAAAAGGTTTAAGGTAGGTGTCCTAGGTGTCTGAGGTAAACTATGAATTCGGGGAATTCTTTATAACACTGCCCAGGGGGTATGTAAGAGGAAGTGACCCGTTACCTCCGCATGTTTTATAAAAATATTTATGTAGGAAGTTTGACGCGTTGGAATTAATTAATTTAATCCCATTTAGTCTTTATTGAGTAAATAATTATAAACAAATAATATAAATTTAAATCCACCTGAAATAATATTTAAAAAAATGACCTGGTTCGTGGTTTGACCCTTGGGGGAATATTAGTATAGGAGACTCATTCCCGTTATATCTTTAGAATCTTTAGAATGTTTATCGAATCTTTATCAAACCTTTATACGAATGAATGGCGCTTTGGAATCTTTTTGTTATATCATTCATCCATAGTAGGCAAATAAATAAACTAGGACAACTAATAGGAGTTTTTAGTGTTAAATATATTTATATAAAGAACTCATAAAATGCATGAAGTTAATGAAATAAAACCATTAATTGTAATCCAACAACAAAAGCTTTATTAATAAACAAATCATTTATAAAATGGTTTCAATGTATTAAACTCTTAGCATTATATTTTTTTCAAGTCGAGATCGGTACCGTATTTTGACGGCTGTGGCAGATAAAAGGGAGTGATTCCAATTGCTTTTGAACAAGGGTTAGCACTTATTGGTTAACATCATTATTCATGATGTATTCAAATTTTAAAACATTTTCAGATCTCTTCAACATTCAATATCAAATTTTGGCAATTTCGGATTATTTTGTTGTTGGAAAAATAATTGGACTATTTCCAGCAAGGCAAATAGTCTAATAGTATAATAATAATGTGAAATATCTCTCGAAGAACAATTAAATTTACCAATAAAAAACATTTTAAAAGAATTCGAACACGTAAATAATTGTGATAACAATAATAAATATGGATCTCTAGTAAAAGAGTTTAATATATTTGGAGTAAAAGGATTAAGTACTCAAAATTTAAAATGGCTGAAAGATGCACTATCCATAATAAAATCTTCTTCTACTGAAAATGAACGCAATTTTTCACTTGCAAATGATTTTATAACAAAAAAACGTATGGTACCTCAACGTTAAACGCATTATGTTTTGTAAACACTATTTTAAAATATGTATTTTTAATCTCTTTGAATTATAGATTTTTATGATTATTTATTGTTTTTATTATTTTTAATTATTTTCTCACTTTGAAGACTAGTAAGCATTATATATATTATGTTATAGTCATTTATTTTTATTTTTAAATACATTTTTAAAGAAAAAACTTATAATTTCCATTATTTTAAAAGTACTAAAAAAGTTACAATTCTCTTTTCTCGAGAAATCAGAAATACTATTCACGATGTATAATGCAGTGTGTGAATAAAATGTCCTGGTGGCCAACATTCTTCACCTTTACAACAATTCCTGAAAGATTTCCAGTCTATTCAATCTCGTGTTTCAGGAAATAACTATTAAGTGCTTTAAAAATAGCTGGTAGTTCTACATACTAGCGCGTCGTCTATATAGCCAAATTGTGCGGCGCACACAGGCGCCGGAAGGTGCATTTACAAATACTAAATATTATTCATTAAACTTTCTTAAAATAGAACAAAATTCGATTAAAATTTTCTAATTCTTTTTCAAAAAATGTTTTTTATTGTAGGGAAAGTTGTATAGGGGGCCCAATTGAATTTCTGCACACAGGCGCCGGACAATGCCAGCGTCCACTGGTTCTATCCGGCAAATTAAGCAAACAAAGTAGTTCTTTATGTAACTCTTCTTCACACTTAACCCTCATAAAATGAAGGAGAGCTTTGTTTGTAATGTCCGTAGATTTTTCACTATTTTTATTATCTGATTTTTTTGAAATATTTTCAATTTCTGGACAGCCAGTTTTTTTAACATCAGTTCACAGGCTTTTAACATGCAAGGCTTAATTAATTCTTTAGATAGGGAGGAGCCTTTAGTAATAATTTATCATCCACGGTCTTTTTTCTTAAAGCAATAACATGGTTTTGCATATTTTCATGCATACTTCTAAAATATTCTGGCGGTTTTATTTTTTGCTATATCAGGTTGTTTCGAATACAAGTGTCTTTCAAGTTTTGAAGGATTCAATGCATCATTAGATAATCTTTCAGAACATACAACACAGAGAGGCCGTGGATCCAGCTCACTGTCAAATTCTTCAATGAATCCATTTTTTTAGTAGGTGTAATGATATTGTCTTTTCATACTTTGTTTTATCTTATTTTCACCTCCCGTTCCTACGTTTTTCCTAATGGTGGCTAATGAAGACATGTGGAATGAACCTAGCTTTAGGTCTTAAGTCTTAAGACCTAAGACCTTAGAGATTGAGATGATTTCATGTACAAGTCACTAGTTTTTTTGAGTTAGTTTGCTGTGGATTTAAAAATATAAATAGTTTCCACATTTCTCTGCGGATCAGCGAAATTTTCTCGCGGACCACCACTTTGGCGACTGCTGATCAAAGCCACCTATGATGCCACCTGTCCTGTTATTTGTCCATTATATGACCTTTTTATTTTAGATTAATTAATTGCGTCTCAAATCACTATAGTGTGGACATCGTAGACAAATAAAAAACGAATGTTACCAACCGAAAGAATATATTAAATTAATAAATTCAAATAAAAACGATTGGAATATCAAACAATGGCATTTTCTAGATCAAAGTATCATCTTTAATTACAACTCTTCCTAAGCATTTTTTGTGAAAGATCCGGGTATTTTGTTTGATTCTAAGTTAAATTTGAGTTTACATATAGAGGACGTGTGTATGAGACCATCAAGAATGTTGGGTTATGTCTTGAGAAATTCTCACTCCTTAAATAGCACCTTAGTTATAAGAGTTCTATACGATACATTAGATCGGAGGTTGCTTGAATCAGGTTCCATTATATGGGGGCCATATGACGCCTCGAATTCCTTCAGATTAGAGAAAATTCAGTAGAAATTTCTGAGATATCTACATGAAGAAGTTTGGATTCTACCCCAGTTGGTATGCCTGGGGTATGTACCCTCGAGAAAACAAGGTGGATCTACTTGGGTTAATAGGTAATGTCAATCAAGCATTGCTTTCTGTATGATTAATAAATGACTAACCAGATGAATACCATTTTCGAACTGTGTTTGAGACCGGCCCCCCATATTTTCAAAAAAATCAATCTGGCCCGTTTCTCAAAAAGTTTAGTAACCCCCGATCTGGACAAATAACCACCGTATAATGACTATATAAATAACATTTATTTATGTAACTTCTGTTTTAATTTAAATAATTCAATAAAATATTTAAAAAAAATAAAGCAGACTCAACATGAAGAATAAAAATATTATTTAAAACTAGATAACGTGTATAATTATTGCGTTTTCCATTCAAATCGTTGATTTATTTTCGTGTCCACCTTGTCCGTGCTCAGTATATAAGGGAATCCTGATTGGATTCAGTATCATTTTGTTGCAAGACAGCAGAAGACAACGAGTTCCAAGATGAAGGTAACATTGTAAATTTCATATTATTAAATAAATGTAATAACATATTAAGAGGTTTATTTGATTCTACAGATCTATGTGTTGGTGCTGTGTCTGATTGCCCTCGGAAATGTTGTGTTTGCGGCAAATGTCGCCAGTCAGTACCTTTTGAGTCTTCCAGACGGGTATGAAGATAAAATCCTGTTTAATTAAACATTTACTTATAATAATAAATATATGTACATATGTGTAATTTTTAAATTTTGCGAATCGTTTAGTACAATCATCATTTTTGGTGACGTATCTTGACATTGGTAGCCATTTAGAATCTTAAAATAAATATTGTTTAGCTTGGCTGTCGATAAACTTTGATGAGCTCGACGATTTTTTCACGTGTGCAAAAATTGGAAAACCTGGAACTATTTTTTAGTCATTAATAACACCGTAATTTATGACTAAAAAATCATTTTCAAGTCAGCCATGTGACTTGAAAACATGAATTGAAAAGTAAATGAAAATTAAATTTTGCAGAAACGTTGCCTCCCCGAGATTTCTCCGGAATGCTCCTCTATCTGGCGACACTGAGTTAAGGAGGAGGTGGCCAAGACCATGGCCAAGACGACATTAACCAATGACTATCAACATGTCAATCAATGCTATATATATATGATCAATTATATTTCGACATATATAAAATAAAACATATTACATATAATGATGCTCTTATTTGATTCCAAACCTTTCACCCAAAAATTATTTATAGTAATCATCAGTATCAACCACTTATATCTAGCCCTATTAAAGTAAAGAAAGTCATTTAGATGCAGATAAAAGTGCTCGACTAGGTGGTTTCTTAAGGAGATGAAAGATCTTGGCAAAATATGATATTCATCATAATTTTATGAAATAATAAATCAGCAATATTTATTTATTTATTTGACTACGATGGATGGATGGCATAACAGAAAAATTCCATAGCACCATTCACCCATATATATTTTCTATGGAAGGAATGGATAAATAATTCTCTCATCTCTCATAGTGGATCTATATTTATTATTTATAAATGTCAGTTTAGAGTAAGCTTTTTCAGCTTTACAACTTGTCATCGGCATGCTAAAATAAATTCTCATCCAATAAATATATATTTTTTGGATACTCAAAGCCATAATTGGATCTTGGGCTTGCATTACTGGTTTATCGGTAAATCACCAAAAATACAGCATCGGTAATTACCGGAAATGATTTTATCGCGAGTTAAGGACAAACACAGGTATATTATCAAGAAAGTTAATTGTAGATATGCATGCAGAATAGGGTGATTTTTTTTTAAGACGAAGTTCGAAAAGAGCTTACTTTGCATCGAGATTGCAAAACTCGGTGGAATTCCTTCCTAAAATGCTGGAACGATTTTATGAAATTAAAAATGCGATCTTAATAAGTTTGATTGATATAAAATCGGGAATAAATAGCGATAATATTAATATTTGATAAAATCTCTGGCATAATATTGGCATTACAACCGGTAAAGTATAAATCTATATACAGCCGACATAGCATTGAAATTTATGCTTGATTAACTGTCTAAATACAGTTCTTTTTTAGATATAAACAATGTTATTCAGAGAGAAATGTCATATTTCGAATTCGAAAAAAATCGTGGCAAATACTTGAACATTGCATTTCAACATCTGATGACTTGCCGACCAACTAGTATTGAATCTAATCTACATCTATTTTTTTTTTATTTACCGGTAAATAGCCGGTAAACCGGTAAAGGGAGAAATTAGTTACCGTTTACCAGTCATTGCAATTTGACGGTAAATTTCAAGCCCTAAATCGGATCAACGTTCTACTTCGGCTTGTTGAAATGGGCACGATCGATATTTAACCCTTTCAGTGCGGGGCGCATGACGTACATGCGCATACAAATCGTGTCCAGGGTGCGGCCGCATGTCGTACATGCGCGAGATTCTTTAAAACTTTAACTTGTCGATACATGTAAATCAGACTGATAAGGATGGTGTTTTGTTTTAAAAATCAGCTAATAAACACAGCTATCAATAAATATACAACATATCACAAGAAATTTATAGGAACCATGTAATATGTAAATATGAATAGTAACGATTCAAATCCCGCGTGGTGTCTCATTCAAATCTCCGTTGTAGTATCGGTGACGTAACTCGGCTCAGGGGTTGTTAAGGGTGTTCCACGTACATTATGTTCCACATACACGTGTACGGATGTAATGGTATAAGAAAATTGCATTTCGCATTTTGATTTTGATCGCATTCCCATTTTTTTCTCACTTAATCTCTGTTTGAGCAATTGATATTTTGTTCGATTTATTATTACGAAAATAAAGCGAATCGAGTTTATTTTTTTTGTTGAGATAGAAGAACATATCTTAATCAACATATTTGCATAAATGTTTTATAGCAAAATGGTCTAATATAGCGGTAAACGGTAATCCAAATTTTACCTCGCCAAAAAAATAATTTGGTCCAAAACGGCGCCGCACTCAGATGCAGATTTAGACCCGCCGCATTGAATGGGTTAAAACTGCACAAACATCTGTAATTTAATCACTAGATCAGTGATTCCCAAAAGGCACCGCGAAATATTCAATTTAATAATTCGGCAAATTTGTTGGAATTCCCAATTCTCGAAATTTTTGCGCCATTTTTTTGCGTTCGCTTTTCTCAAGAAGGTCAACAATTTTGAGAGGGAAACAAAAGGGAGCCGTAAATCGGAAAGGATTGGAAACCTCTGCACTATATAATATTTTTTCTTAAAAAAAAGGAACTGAAAGCCCACAAAGAGCAAAACAAAATTAAATTCTTTATAATAATGAGTTAAGTCTCCGGGGCCCCCAACGATCGGCGGCCTGATGCTTCAGCATCAAAGTTCCCCTATAAATCCGCCACTGTCGGCGCTTATTAAGATTACGGGTTATTGTCATTGTGACCTTTTGTACGTCATAGTGTACACTTTATTTATTCATTTGGTATTTTCAGTGTTGCTATGTAGAATACGAGAATTATGTTATATGGCAATTTCTCAATGATGTCGCATTCGAGCATGTCGACTTCAAATTTCATTGTTATTTATAATAAAAAAATCATTATTATGACAAATTTTCATAAAAAAGAATTATATTCTCCTGCATTCTCATTTTCCCAGATAGTAGGTTTTTTTCAAAGCAGGTGTTAAGGTTTGATATAACGTGGAAAATATATAATAGATTCGTCACTTGGACCATGGCGAACCTTTACTCTCGCGGGGGATGGAAATGCAAACACAGTTATATATTGAGACATTGACACATTTACACTCATTGGTGCTCTCTGGTTGGCGATCTCTGGCAGTGACGGCACTCGTGGCGGTATAGTGCCAAGAGTTGATACTCTTGGCACTAGACCGCCTACAGAGGGGTACCCTTCCTGACGATCCCCGACGAGAGGCCGGCTGGGGCCCTACAAGTAGCATAACAGTCTGCGGTCTGAAGTCGGAGATGCCGAAGCAGAGTCTGCAGTCAGAACGTCAGCGGCTGTTGGGACTTGCTTGTCTGTAGTGATAAATGATACGGCGTCGATGTGGTTTCCCATGGAAAGGGCGAGAGGAGAGTCTCCATAGTCGTCGTGGCGGTGCAACTGCGGGCGGAAGTCTGCGGGACGGAAGAGAGCCCCGTGCTGCATCTTCCGGAAGAAGAGTGGGGACGGGACGCCACCGTGTTGCTAGACAACATGTCGTTAATTAAAATAATAACACACAGGTCTGAAAGATTTTAATAAAAGTAATTAAATCGATTAGTAAATATTTGAATTTTGATAAATGGTATTCAATGTGTTTATCGGACATTTTCAATTGATGACATTATATTAAGGTTTATGTTTACATTATATTTTTATTTCCGTATTGATATTAATTTTATTAAATTATAGTCAACCCTCATATAGCGTTGACTTCTATAGCGTTTGCGGCGGTTTTTTGTATAGCGGTCCCATCGTTAACGTGATATTAAATGACTCTGCCAGTAATTAAATACATAATTACCCAATTTAAAATGTTCACCATTT
>JAGXCT010035209.1:50956-127937 GCA_022495035.1 Philopotamus ludificatus
ATTAAAAGAACCTAACCCCAAATTTTGTATGGGTGCCTAACTTTCTATAGCGTTGCCCCTATCTGAACGCTAATGAAGGGTTGACTGTACAAGAAAATATTTGTTAATGTGAAATATGTATATAATATATATTTCGATTAACCTCTTAAAAATACATTATTATATTTTTAGAATGATATTAATTGATTATTCTGGTCATAAATTGAACACATATGGCCAAATGTAAAAAATATATTTGTATGGTTAATTGTAACAAATTGATTGGGTTATAAAAAAAAATATTTAGAAATAAAATAATATTATTCAATATTTCAAACAATTTAAATTAAACAAAATGCATTTGGAAAAATTTAAATAACAAATAAATATCTAAGCATATTAATTAATTACACAATTAAAATCTGACATCATAATCTTAAATCTAATTATACTTAAACGATTATCATATATACATAAATAAAATAAAAACAAATAATTAAATAAAGGAATTATTTAAATTCCACTATGTATAGTATTTTCTAATCCAACTGTGATTACAATATAACATAAAAAATAAATCAATCAATGTGTATGTATGTACATAGTTCTTCGTGGAATGAACGATTTCGGCGTCGGTAAACCATTCTTACGATGTTATGGTATCAGCTATGCACTTTATATGCGAATATTTCGATCTACACAGTAGATAAATATAGATATTTAATCTAATGATTCACCACCAGTTTTAGGGAGCAGGATACAGAGCAATCCGCTTACTGTAAACAAAATAATATTGAAAATTTGTATATATATCGTTAATTAATTATTTTATTTTAAGTATACTCACTGAATAACATCGCAGAGAATAGTGCTATAGGTATTATACAATTGAGATCAATAAGATATCCGAATACCAAGTTTCCAATTAGGCCTCCACCTCTGCCTGCCGTTAGCGATAACGCTGCCGCCATTACTCTGTCGTAAAATATCATTTTTAATACATATCTGCATATTTTGATACATAAACATATGAATTTTTAATTAGATGTACCTTAAGTTCGTCGGGAATAGATCTACCATGACACAGTATACGAGACTGATGCCGAGAGACGTTAACGCCTCAAATACGCACGACAAAATTAAGTTTTGTGTCGAATTTGTCACAAAGTATAATCCAATTGTAACGGCACCGGCAACGACCAAACTGAAGACTGTAAGAAATTGAAATTTAATATCAATCGATTAATAAAATATGTATTTTTTTATATTAAAACAGTTTATGCGTTATTCCTTGATACGATAACGTGCGGTTATACGATAATTACGGTTATCGTATATCGTCGTCGCTTCACAACAGTGTATCGATTCTAAATTAGACAGTAGATCAATAATAAAATTGGGTGAAAGTTATATAAGCAGCTTACGGAAGGATTAGTTAAATTTGTGCACGGTTTAATACGTCGACATGTAAGGTTTCAACGAAATTGATGTGAATGCAAAACAAAACTGACGCATGTACAAATTGTATTTAACATTATGATCGTTGATCTGAAGTGTAAAGCGATGAATTTATAAAAATTGTATGTTTAAACTTACTCAAGAAAAATTTAGCGCCCAACTTGTGAACGCACAATGGCAGCCAGAAGCTCGTGGGGATGCACGCTAGACCAATAATCAACGTATGCAAATAAACGGATTCGTTGATCGGTTCACCGCAGAAGATATCCTCGCCGTCGGGCTTCAGATTGATAGCCGATACTTCGCAAACGGATGCAGTCATGTTCGGATACGTCTCTTCAAACTCTTCAAAGCGGTTAAATAACTCCGGGAACCACACCATCAGCGTATAATAACTGCACATAAACGATAATATCGTTATTCAATCGAATGTTTCACCGTAAATACATTAAATAAACGAATCAATACCTCGTCGTGAGTCCGAATTGAATCAAGCACGTTAAAATTGTATACTTTCTATGCGGTGGTTTGCATAACGCCTTCGTCTGATCCCAAATTTCTCTGAATAATCGTCTAATATCCTTCGGCTTTCTCATACTCAAGCTACGTACGGATTTTTGGGCTTGTCCATCGGATATTGTCGACACTGGACGTACTTTTTCACGTAAGCTTTTGATCTATACATAAAATATATTGTAATAACGGCATAGAATCGGATATAAATGTTATTATTATATATACCGCATAGTTTTCGCGTTGATCTCCCGTGTTCTGATGATATATATCTTTTAATACGTCGAGAGCTTCATCGTAGTCTCCGCATTCCATCATGAACTTAGGACTCTCCGGGAACGCAAGGAGCCATAGCGACAACAAAAGACTCGGTATAGCACAGACGGCAACAAAGAGATTCCACGAATCAAATATGAAGTACGATGTTTGTATTCTTATATTATCGATCGGTATAATTCCCCATGCAATCACTGCAATATGATATATATATTAAATCAAATTATATTAATGATGTATTACGTAATACGTACATGGTAGAATAATGATTCCGACTGTCCAGAACATTTCCATCCAGCACAATATCTTCTCTCGGTATTTTGTCGGTTGGAATTCACCCAGATATGGAAAGCAGATTCCCATAGCACCTGCGACTCTGTAATATATATTTATAATATTATATTTATAAGGATATATTTATGTATCGTATTATGACTTACGCAAATCCGTTGAAGAATCTGAAGAAGAGGAACAACGAGAAATACTGCGAAACTGACGATGCAAAGCCGCATATCGCATCTAAGAGCAGTGTTGCGATCAAAACGGTCTTTCTTCCTTTGGTATCGGCCAAACATCCCCAAAAGTATGAACCGAGCACCATTCCTTATTTAAAAACACAACGTATTATTATTAATATATTATAATAATATTAATTTAGATGATATAATAAATACATACCTAACATAGGCGTTGCTGAGAGCAAGCCCTTGTCCTCTGACGTCATCATGAAATCACATGTTGCCGCAGGTAGCACAAACGATACGATGGTAATACCGATGGCGGTGTTGGCATAGATCAATCCGCATATTGCCAAGAGTAAAAAATGGAATTTGCCAAAACCTATCAATAAAATTAATTGATATATTTATTCATTAGGGTATTGAACTCATAACATAATGTTATTCGCCTGATAAAATAATCAGATTCATTATATCAGATATATAAATCAATGTCAATGCTAACGATTATCGAATATTATTAAATTATTAAATGAACGAGATGATTTTATGATATTATCATATGATTCACTATTTTTTTAAGTTAATTTTATTATAATTAAGCAAAAATAATATCATAATATATCTGATAATATGATTTTATTGAAGTATGCATGAAAATTTAATTGTTTCATGTATTATTTTCTATTCATCGATATCAGTTTCTTTATCGTTAATATGAAGTTTAATTAAATAACGTTAAAATACATGTGTTTATTTGTTCAAGAGTAGTGATATATTCTTTTGAAGATGATTATAAATCATAAACATAATCCGAGGACGATAATTCTATTATTAAAACGACTCGGCTACTGTGCAAAAACATTGCAGAATCAACAATGGTTTAATAAATCATTGTATAAAAATGTAAATATTAATTCAGACGCTATTGTGTCAACTTTTAAGCATATGTATACATGTCAATGCTAAAGCTCTGATAAAAGTGAGTAAATATTGAAAACATGGAAGTATACATATATTAATAATTAAATATTTTTATACCGATTAAGTTAATATAATGATTTTATGTAAAAATGAATTATTTTTTATGATTTTATTGGCAGGGGCGCGCCATTCAAATGGCGATGATTGTGCGGCGCACACAGGCGCCGTATGATTAAGTGCGCCGAGAGGCGCTAGGAGAGTATAAATTGAAAAATATTTTTTATTAATTCATTAAAGCTTCTTAATTTCGATTAAAATATGCTAAGCTGGTTATATTTATTTTAATTTATTATTATTATTATTTTTTAAGATAAAAAATAAAACTTACCCGTAGCAGTGATGGCGTTTTCGAAATCAGCCCCTTGTTCCACGAAATCGAGACCTGAAAAACAATTGAATTAATAAAATAATTTTTTAAATGATAATTATAATAATTTTGCCGTTATAGTTTCTTACCCATATTTGCTAATTATATTATAACAATTAAATAAAACACTTTATAGTTAATTGTTGTTCCATAAACTAATCGATTTATCTTCCGATCACTTTAAATTCAAATTTATTTAATAGTTTATAAATTATATTCATATTTGGCAAAAAAAATAGGATTCAGAACACTAACGATCACTGAGCACAATGTCTCGTTCTGGCTGACTACATCACAAATAATCATAAACGATCATCTGCTCGATCTTAAATGAGCTGTACTTTTTGCAAGAAGCACGTGGTCAGGTGTGACATGATAAGGAGATGGTTGAATGGAAGGGGTAGCAGAAATTATGCTAATATTTCCGATGGTGGAGCAAATGACTTTCGGGCCATCCTCAGTGCATCAGCAATTACCTAATAGCATAATTAATAATAGCAAAAATATCAAAAGTTTAGATATATATCTTTATAATGCTTTAAATTAATTAATAATATTTTTAATTTTATTAAGTGTTGTGTGTATTTTTTTTTAATATGTTTCGTATTTATTAATTAATTATATATTAAATACATCCATGGCGTAAACTTTCACCGCATCTGGTACACATCGTATTTTGAGTAATAATTTTAATAATATAATAATTTATTGGTTATGAACTCATAAATAATTTCGTTTTTCGTAAGAAAAACCTTTTTCCACGAGGTATGAAAAAAGGAAAAGTAATCAATAACTTTCTTGCGATAGCCTATAGTGCAGAATAAGGAGAAGTAATATTTTTCTGAAGCCAGAATTGCTGTAAATCTATTTTTTCTGGTTTTACTCCACATATCTGTCCATTTTTTTTGCGAGCTGGAACAATTCTGAAGCTTTCAATCCGTTTCAGTTGAAAATGTTGCATAGTCACGACAGCTTTTTTCTTCCCAAGCACCGTTTACCTTCTACCTTTCTCTCCAAGATGGTCTACAGAAGATGATAGGCACATCTAATAATTAATTACTGGTGAGTCAAACGACCTTGAACGGCATTATTGAATTTTATTGTCAGATGAATAAATAAATATACATAATTATATCGCCAATAATGATGTATTTCGATAAATGATAATTCTTGGCCAAGAAAGCTTATGAATTTAAATTATTTAGGGTGCGGTAAAATTTTTCGCCACGAGTGTATATTGCTTTATATTAAGAAAAATATGTAATGATTTATTATATTCAATATTAAATAATCACGCATTTATTACAAATAATTCTTCCATTCATCAGTTTTTTTTGAGGATCCCTTGAAATAAATGGATCGAGGTTCTGCTGTATTTTAAAATAATGTATTTACATATTTTTGTTTATCATTTAGATGCGATCGTGTATTGTATACGACACGCCTGATGTAAAGATATGTATCTTCTATGAATAGATGAGACTTGATTTAACCCTTTCAGATTTGATTTATGTATTTATGAACAAATAAGCCTGTTGGATATTGTAATCATTTTTATTTATGCAAATTTAAATAAGCCGTGTTAACCCAGATTTTTATCGCAATTACATAAGATTGTTTTAATTTATAATTGGGATTATGTCTAATATTTGGCATACGTTGTGACTACTGCGAAGAAAATTTGTTACGAGATGAAATGACGATACGGGTGAAAAACGTAACGACACGATGATATCCGATGTCATGTTGACACGTGGACAAGTTAAGGAGACAATGAGCCGCTGATAAAGTCCGTCATTGCACGTCAGGCGAGCTTTCTGTCATAAAAAAATGCGAAAACACACACGGATTGCGCAACGAGGCGAATATTTTTTGAATGTCAGCGGTCGCGGCCGCCATTTTAGAAACGGCCATGCTGGCAGCCCTGACAAGATGGCGGCGGCGCGAGCCGGATTTAACCCGTCCGCTATTTGCAAAGCCGCCATGTCGACACGAATTTGAAATAATGCAAATACTTGTGATCGGTTTGTGTATGTTTGTTGCGGCATCCGACAGATTTACGGCGCCGGATCATTCTGTCGCCAGCTCGCGATGGCGACCCCGGTTTTCGCGGCCATGTTTTGTTTGCCGCCATTGTATATTTTTCACATTTGACAGTTTTTATATTTGCGCTGTCTACTTTTGTAGACAATGCGTGACGTAGCTCGAGGGAAATTATAAATGGCGATATTTTAAAATAATTAATTATTACAATTTGCAAAAATGCTCTATTAACTTTTAAAACCCTTTTTTAAGCAGATGACAACATGATTAATCTGTAAAAATATGATGATACTAGATGCTATACACAGAGTAACTTAATCTTAATACACAATAAAGTTAATAACACTGATTTGATGGTAAAGAAAATTCGATCTGATGTAGAAAGAGATTTTTTTATTCTAAAAAGCTAAAACCTAGTGAAACATCTGAATTATGCCAGCAAATGGAAAATTAAAATGGTTTTGAGAGCATAAAATAGTGGTTGGAATACGATTTATGTGATTAACATATGGGTGATTCAGATTATTTTCAAACCAGAAGAATGAGAAATGAGAAAAGACTAATAACATAAATAATAAGACAGCATTGACTTATATTCATAATTTATTGAATTGGATTATATATAAAAAATCTGACTATTCATTCTTAGAATTGTAATCACCATTCGTAACATAAATGGTTTTAGCTTTTAGTGAAACTATATTTTACTGTAGTCCTCAGTTTGTGTTATATTAACAACGAATGTCGTATATAATAAAATTAAGTAAATTTAATTTAAACAAAGTAAATTTGTTCAGTAAAGACCATACAATGTCATATCAACACTTTATTAGAGTTACATATTATTAAAACCCAAAAAATAGGGTTAGCTTTTAAATGTTTATAAATAAAACTATACTATTTGCATTTTATAACTGAGAATATGTTTATTGGTATAATAACCGTAATTCAACTTCTTTACAATGAGCGTGAGCTTCTGAACGCCGTAAAAACATAAAATTGAGCACTTCCGACATATTAATACTATTGATACTTCTATAATGGTCTTCTGCAGACCACTATAGAAGAAAATGTAGAAGGAAAGCGGTAATTTAACAATAAGAACCTCCCGTTGGTCCACAAAATTTGCTATTAGACCGGTTTCGAAGGTCCAGAATTGTACTAACTCGCTAAAGTCAAAACAAATATAGAAAAACGACAAAGTCCGGAAAACAGATAAGGTAATAAAGAAGTAGAAATATGTTTACATAATCTGATATTTTTTTCATTGAATTGATCCCTCGTCATTTCTCCCCTTCTAGCCGCTATTACAAAATTATGGATTTTTCTGAAATGATCTGGACATTGTGTCGAGCGTTATCCTCTTCTTCTCATGCCCCTTACATTTCTGGTCATCATTAGTTTCTCCAAACTAATCTCCTCAATAAGCTTTTGAACAGATGTTGGTGTATTTTGTATGTCCAACTCCTCAAGGATGATCTCATTACTTCACTTGTCGTTCATAAGATTCAAAGGATAAAGGACCACAGCCTCAAATTATCATCTGTCTGGCGCTATGATGGTGTAGCGGTCACAGGTTGAGAATGCCTGGATAGGCGGATATCGGGACGCGAGTTATTGCGCAAAGAAATATTTTAGTGTTTTTAAGTTTTATAAAGAATAATATTTCAATGCTGCACTTGGTTTATGATATACGACGGTCTGCTTTAACATCCCTCCGCCATCATAAATACGAAATAACGGGATGTTACAGTTAGGTCATTTACGGGCCAGGCGAATTCCTAAGTGAAACATTGGCCAGAACCATCCCTTTGTCCAAAAGGTGGATGCAATATAATGTTTACGAGCATCCGCTAGTTAACGGGAATTCGTCATATTGTGCAAACTGCACAATACCGCCCAGAGTATCGTCGGCGCCCTTGGCCGGCATAGGCAAAAGCAAAGCCATAAAGGACCGCTCTAACGGGACTAAAATTCCGATGGAGAAATCTAGAAATGTTCAATTGCGAAGAACCGCCCCCTTGACACCAGGTAGCTGATCCACGGGTTAAATACCCGTGCGAGAGATCATTCTGCAGAGTCGGGGTTTACCTTTGAAACCCAGTGGCTGCGAATGCCGCAAACTGAGCTGGTGATGCTCATTCAGGAAGAAACACTCTCTCCGATGCTCCGGCGTTATTTTATTGGTCGCGCCGCGGCGCAATTGCAGACTACTCGGGCTAGAGCTGCAATTTTGTGCAACTTTGATCATACGAGGCTGAAGACGTGACATTCACCGTAAGCGGACAAAATATCGGACATCAGTGGCCAGTGCTGCCACAGAATCTTCGAAATAGACCGACTAGGGGAGTCGGTAGACCAGAAGCAGATCGACGTCGCTACTTCGACTTAGTGAAACCGACGCGATCGTTTTTATCAATAGCATTCTTTCTGCCTTTCTGTCTGTAATTTGAGTGCAAATAAATGTAAATCTTATGGAGTCAAATTTTTCTATGCGGAGGATCATAACCCCCACAATGGTTTAGGTTTTGAGAGCGTACAAGCACTTGAGAGGCTCCAGGCGCATTTCAATTAGGAGCCCCCCACACTCTTAATATTTTCACTACCCCTACACCCTAACGGATTATCATAAAATTAATAGCGGGCCGCGGTTTACAAATATTTATTATGTTTAGGAAAAATCCCCCTGACGACCAAGGGCTGAGTGCCCCGATGTTTTTTCTTAAGGTAGCAACCGCCAGAATCTATAGATTATGGTATGTGAAATAGTCAGTGAATACTGTTAAATTATCAATTATTTTTGTTTTAAAAAAAAAATATATTGAAATAATAAAAAAAAATGTTTTGAAAATTAAACTTTGAGGCCCCCTGAATTTACGAGGCCCCAAGGGCGCTCATGTACCCAAGAGGAAATCGGCCACTGGTAGTGATCTTAGTAGTAATTCAACTTAGTAACGCTTCAATTCTTGCGAAAAACCAGTTATTTTACAATAAAATGTACATCTTTTAAAAGATGAACCTCAATTTAAATAGTTAAGCATTTTTATGTTTGGCATTTTTATGCTTCTTTTAATATTAGGCATTTTTTAGCTTCTATAATACAATTTTTTCACAATCATATTAATCTGTATCATCACTCTCTGGATTAATTTTATTTAGAGCATTTCAAACAATTCTGTTTCATCAACCTCTTTGGGGATTTTTAAGAATTATTTATTGTATAAGAGGTTGATGAAACAGAATTATTTGAATTCTTAAAAATCCTCAAATTTAAAATATAAAGTGAAACCTCCTATAGCGCTGCTTATAATAGAGGCGCGTGTGCGTGAGTCCCCCCTATAGTGTTTCCTTCTTGATCGCCGATTAAAAACTACATTTTAAATGATATGTCAATTGACAAAAAAATATAACACGCACGTGTGAAGAGACTAAAAATAGAACGAGGCCATTCAAAATAAAGGTTTTTTACGTCAAATACACCCTTTTACAAATCGAATACACCCTTTTGCAAATCAATTACACCTTTTTGCAAATCAAATACACTTTTTTGCAAATCAAATTGACCCCTTTTCAATAGACATTTCAATAGAAAATAGGTCAATTTGTTTTGCAAAAAGGTGTATGTGAATTGAAAAATGTTTGATGAATCAATTTATAAAATACAATTAATTTTGTATAGATGACTAGCCTTCTATATAGCGGGTTTCTATAACGTACTCCGTATCTCGGCGCTATAGAAGGTTTGATTGTATTCATAGCAATAAATTAAAATAAATATGAATTAAAATGAAAGGCATAATTTGATAATATTCTCTTTATTTATTTAATTTTATACAATAAATATATTATTTTATTTATGTTTTATACGTAGTTTCAGCATCGCTGTCCGACATCGACGTAAAATCGTCTGCTTCGACGACTATTTGTCGATAAAAAAAATAAAACACGAGTAGTTCGACAAACGTGACGAAAAATCAAACAGTGCGAGATTGTATTTGCAGATTAAAATAATTGCAATCATCGTAATTATTTTTAAACAGGTTTTTGATAAATTTAGAGAGTACACGTTACGTATTTACCAGTCACATGATTTACATATTAGCTTATCTGTGTATTTATATGTTTATGCATTGTTCATAATTTATTTACAGTCACAAAATCAACGATAATCGAATGACAATTTGACAAAAACTATGTATTTTTAGATGAGAATTTTAATTGATTTTGTTTCAGCTGATCTGATTGGAGTTGACAACGAGTTTAAGATAGCGACGATAAATAAATTTGCTGTCAAAAATCAGCATGTAATGCGTTTCATTACTAATGGTTCCTGAAAAATAGCGGGTTTTTTGTGTTGTTTTTCATTAGTCATCGCTCTGATGTTTGATTAAAAAATAATATAATAAACAAGATGTAAGTTTATGACATTTTATGCTATTATTCTGAGTTTATTTATTATAATACTCACTGATAGTGTATATGTAAATATATACTTCCGTAAACATTGAAAACTATGCTAATATTAATATAAATCTAGATCATTTTGTAAATTAATTGCGTATGCTGTGGAATTTCCATATTTTCTCGTACTTTTATATTCATGCTTTTATTTCCAATGCAATGTTTAGCTTAGTGTATCATTTCATGTAGCTTATATATGAAGAAAGCTTGAATCTCGTGTAAACGCTCTCATAAAATCTGAATAAAATAAATCCCTATGTTATTATTTTGACAGCAAAGGCTCAAAAAATTGAGACGTAGCACACAGAATTAATGGTGACAGATAAGTGGCTTGGCGTATTATATGTGATAAAAGATGGCCTTCAAATTAAAAGGGATGATATATATGATGGTCATACGTCCGATGTTGCTATATAAGGTATAGCCCTGGGCGCTGACGAGAACGTAAAAGCTAAAGATATAATTCCAATGACGGATTTACTCTTAGGCGCAAAATTATTTAGATGGCCTCAAAGTTGAACTCTCAAAATGAAAAATATTGAATAGTGCTTCTTATTACGTAAAGTTATTGCATCAGGGATCGGGGTTTTCGACATTTAGGGGCCCTCCATTTATGGGCATTGAGAGGCCCCCCATGAAGGGCTTCCTCATGGGGCTCCTGAATATTTTTAAAAAAATGTTAAATATGTATTAATTAATAAAAAATAAGTAAGATAAGAAGCAATACAAGATAAAAAGTTATATTTTCATTCTGTCTTTTAAATAAAGCAATGTGAATTCCAAAACATTAAAAAATAAACTTAAATCAGGGATACACAAAGTGTTGATTTTATGGTGGCTTTCGAGCTGCTGCCAATATCTGAAAAAACTTAATAAAGAATACTGTAAATTTTCATGGTTTATTTTTATTAAATTTCAAAATTTTCGTTTTAGATGACAATATTAATAACTCAAGGATAACCAAAAATAGAACTAGATGCTTTTACTTTTTTCTTGAACGCGATTTTCTTATTATAGTCTTTATAATTGTAATGCCATTTAATGTCAGAGAGAAAGATTTAAAGACAAATACAAAAGAAGAATTTGAGGGTAACCGACTTAAGACATAATCCAAGAGAGCAAACTCTGACGATATAAACATGTTTACTGGAGAAACGATAAGTTTATAGTTAAGCAAGTGCATGATTTTGAGGATCTGGGTATCCTGCAGGTTACAAAGATTATGAGGATGCCTTGGAGACAGCTGGCGAAGAAATCCAAACCTATATATTAATATTTGGAATAGGAAAAAAGAAAGAAAGGCGAAGCATTACATTCAGAATTTATACTAGATTCACTCTAATGTACGGTGATCAAAGTTCCATTATTGGGACCCCAGGTTTTTTTATTTTTCACGTCACAAACTTTTTGTATTTGTCTAAAAAAATCCGAACAATAAATATTATAAATAATTATGGATCTTTATTGTTCGCAATTGCAAAAAAAGAATAACAACTATAATCGCTTCTGTTGCAACGGGCGGGGTGTTTTTTATCGCTCGCATCCGTTACGATGTGCCAAATGTGAGTGAAATGTACTAGTGACACGTGCTGCGAGAACTCAGTCTGCGGCGAGACATAGTCGAATGCGCGTGTCATTTACGCATCACATTGATTAGTTAAAAAATCCAAAATATCGTCCAAATTATGAGGCATATCATGAATAACTATTTTATTCTTCGAATAATCCATTTAAAATAATGTCAAGATATTGATTAGTTTTGTTTATAATATTTATTCTTTGGATTTTTTTAGACAATACTAAAAGTTTGGGACATGTAGAATTTATACGAAAAACTTGGGGTCCCCATCAGCACGGCTAGGGTAAATGGTAAAACATTTAATGCAATTGGACAGGAAAAAAATTCCCATAATGAATTTTTTGTCGCCAAACCAAAGGTTTTTTATTCCAATGGTATTAATAAATTGATAAAAATCTAAAAGAATGTCATCATAATAAAAGGAGATTATTTAATTGATTGAATCTATTTTTTTCCATTCCATACAAAAAACGTCAAAACTTTTGCATCTATCCAATATCGGTATGATTGAAATCAATGATTACCAACAATATGAATTTTAATAGAAATGAGGAAGTGATATTATTGTATAATTTGGTAATCAGCATAATCTGGAAATTGACAATGGAGATGAAATTCAACATGTGGAAAATGATTTCGAATAACTTAGAAACCAAGACTTAACTATAGATATTGTCAATGATTATTATCAACCTATATTTTTCGCTGCAAATATAATGGTTTACGACTGGTATTTACCGCATAAAAAGAGACTTGATTATATCAATCGATCATTGAGTAATTTTTAATTCCAATTTCCAATCTCAATACATTCCAGTCATATAATTTTTAAAACAATTCTCAAATACAAAAAGAAACTAGGAAATGTCTCATTATTAAACCAAAATAATAACGAAGTATATTCCCTTTTAATTAGCCCTTTGAGAAATAAGCTTATGTCCAACAAGATTTGCACCGAGTAAGACTTAATTTGAAAGAAAATAAGGGCATAGTATATCAAGCCGGAGAGATGTCTTATTTGTTTTACAAAGAGGCTGGCTTCCGTTGTCGCTCTAGGGAATCAAACCGGGGACAGATACAACGTCTTCCCAATTATTGCGATGTTCGCAATTTTTCTCCCGGATATTATTAATGTACACAAGATTCTACGATAAATTTCGCTTAGCTAAGTACACTACTGAGAATAAAACGCATATTTATTACTCTCGCAGCGATTCGGAGCCGTTTTTAAATGACAAATAAAACGTTCAGCGTTTAAATTACTACGTACAATGAGAATCGTATTGTATTGGATCCATTTGATCCAATATAAGACGAAGGAAAAACAAATAACGTTGCATTATCTACATATATTCAATATCACCCGCTGTGTTATGGGGGACGCTTTAGTGAAACAAGTGAATGTTGATATTTTCATTATTCGGCGTGTTCGCAAACCATCGATTTTATTATTATTTTAATTTTAATTAAAACCAACTCAATCGAAAACATTGTATACATGCGTATAAAACGCTATATTATTTAATTTTAAAAACATTAATTTAATTTCACGTTTTTCTATCGCTGATATAAATGATTGCTTTTATTATTCAATACGCTGCCTTCATTCAAATACTCACACATTCATACTATTTTCAGGGGTCGGTTCGTGAACACATATAACAGGATTTACTCGGAGAATAAGGTTTCGTTTCGTACATAGACGATATAATGAACACCGGGGGAAACTATTTCATTATACGTCACATAATTAATTTATTTAATAATATTTAAATCACTTTATCATGCAAAATAATTTAAATTGACTTGTATAACGCTGTTATGATTAATAATGTGCAATATATTTTTATTATACGTGGACGCGACGCGCGCGGTTATGGCCAAATTTCAAGTTTAAAAAATGAAATATCCCATTTGACAGATCTATACTACTGTCAATTTATGTTTTTTCCAGCGCGTTCTATTAATTGTATTTTATAGAAACGAGATAATTAGCATTTGCGACAAACACCATCCTTTGATCGGCCAATTCGTATGGAGATTGAATATATATTGGATCTAATGTCCAATTAAAATATCGCATATATAATGTAAAACAATTATTAATTATCAATTAATTAAATATAAACAAGGCAAAGCACGATGTAAATATTATCAAACATCGTCAATTTCCTGCCTAATTATTTTATTTAATATATATATATTCGATCATAAACAAAGAATGGCAGTATAATGCTAAACCTTGCAATAAAAGCGTTGTTTGATGTAATTAAACTATACGATATAATGACAAGGAGTAGTTATGCTTAAGATTTGTTTAAACAAATAATTATTTTATTTGATAATGGCATTATATTTTTTGTAAATAAGATAACGCCTGTGACGATTTTAATCTTTCCTGGGAAACACTTGACGAAATATACGTGCGTCATCGTGCAACTCTTCATCATAATAATGCAATTATCATGATTTATGAATTAATATACAAATTGTATTCGAGCATCCGTGAAAAAAAACGATCTGAATATTTGAATAAAAATTTAATAGAATATGTACATTTTTTCATATTACAATCGAATGTTTCAGTGACATTCGACCGTGTGCCATGATAACAATACATGACATGTAAGATTATTGTTCTATGGATGGAAAATTTACAAGTTTTTCGCAGATAATATCGATGTATACATCACAATGACAATTAATGGTTAAAATAAATGACAACTAATCTCAACGGTCAAGGGTTATGATGTCACGGATTTTATTTTAATATTTTGCTATCTAATCAAAGCTCTAATTTAAGAATAATGCGATATTTTATACTCAAAATATCGAATAATTGAATTTCTATGCGCCTATACGCGTATATGTACGTTTGTATGTGTTGTTCGTAGCTTTCAGCTACGAGCTGCTACGAATTATTCTCAGTTACGATTCCCCACTCGGAGAGTGTGGATCTCATCATTTAATATATCGAACAAGTAATTGTTATAAAATATATTAACAATACGCGAATATTATTCTAGATTTTATAAGTATTTCAAAAATTTTATTCGAATTTATTCATATTTTTTATTAGCAATATATCCATATTGTGATATTAAATACAGTTTCAATTTTAAAACATTGTCACATCAATAATTTGTTTTAAAAAAATATATTTTTTTGTTGAAATATCGTTGTTTTATATTAGAGATAGCCATACAAGTGTAGCTTAATGGTGTCTGTTACGATTAACATTCGAGATATGTCCAAAACTAACATATTTGAATTATTATTTAAAATAATAATCATGACATGGCTAATAATTGCACTGTTTACCGTTGAGAAAGCCAGCTGCATCATTTAAATTATCTAGGAATTCGGACAATTCGACGATATAATTTAATCATATTTGACATGCGTTAATCTAATGATATGCATCATCGCCGTGTCACAGTTAACATATCGTTCGACAATACATTTGCATCGTTTCATTGTTCTAAAATAGTTACATCTCGATCTAACGTCTCAATAATCGTAATCTAAGATGTTGCACATGGCTTAAATATATTTATTCATCATTTTGATAATATATGATATGTCATATTGTATTTAAGACGTTTTTATATGTCTAAAACTGAAAATAAAAGATTATTATTGATTCAATACAGCTTATATGACGGAATAATATCAATGAAAGATGTCTATTATGTTTTATTATTAGCTGAATGAATTCAAGTAAATATGGTGGATAAACTTCACGAATATGAAGGCTGGACTGGACGTGCACATGTATGGAGAGATAATCTCAGAGCTCGAATATCCACATGGTCTACTCCGAATACATTCTCGAATATTAAAGCAAAGCTTTCCGGACGACCACAACCCCAAAAACAATGTCAAAATCAAGAGCAAAATGCTATCGATAACTATTCCCATATATATAGGTATTAACAATGTTTATATATACGTATATTATTATGTTTAATCATATATTTATCATTAGGAGTAAGACGAGACGTGAATTGATTCGCATTTCGGCCGCCGTAATGGGCATTGAGTTTTCGTACGCCGGAGAAACGGCTTTCGTCTCTCCGACGTTGTTGAAAATAGGCGTTGAGCATCAGCATATGACATTAGTATGGGCATTATCTCCGTTAGTTGGATTTTTTCTAACGCCCATACTCGGATCGCTCAGCGATAGATGCAGGATGATATACGGAAGACGACGTCCGTTCATCTTTCTCTTATCGATAGGAGTATTTTTAGGTAAATTGAATAAGAAATCATATTATTTATAACTCACAATATAATATGTTATTATTATTATTCAAGGTTTATTATTAGTTCCGAACGGTGAAGACATTGGATACGCATTGGGCGATTATTATCCGTACGCACATGAAAACAGATCCGAATTGCTATTGCCAATGTTGCCTCATCGCACGTCCGCTAACAAAGATTTAATGATGGAATCGTTGAATTCGACGATAGAATTTGTCGGCGATTCTCAAATTACTCCTCATCCGTGGGGAGTGTTTTTCACAATTTTAGGCACCGTACTATTGGATTTCGATGCCGACGCATGTCAAAGTCCGGCCAGAGCTTATTTATTAGACGTTACATTACCGGGTAAGATTAATTTGCACGATATTATTCATCGAATAATTGTTTTACGATATATTATACGTTAGATGATCACGCGAGGGGTTTGAGTACGTTCACGATAATGGCCGGACTCGGCGGATTCTTCGGATACGCGCTGGGCGGAATCAATTGGGACGTAACTGCGATCGGTAATTATAATGCATCTATACATTGATTTATTATGATTATAATCTGATTAAATTATTTAATGCAGGAATATTGCTCGGAGGACACGTCCGAGCGGTTTTCTCGTTGATCACAATCATTTTCATAATATGCGTCGGCTATACGATAACGAGTTTCAAAGAAATTCCTCTATATATACTAGAAGATGAATCTAATCTACACGAATCTGTATCCAGATCCAATATGACGAATGAAAATACCGTAATAAGCCGCGATCCTGAAAAATCGTACGGCGCAATCGAGAGCAACGATGAAATACCAACATTACCGAATGTAATTATCGAATTTTAAATATTCGAATAATATGTGCATATTTTTAACGTATTACGAAAATTATAGACGAATCCATTCAAAAACATGGTCGTATCCGAAGAAAATTACAACGAGATTGATAGCAAATCGGAAAAACAATGCGAAAAAGGTCTCAACGAAACTGAACACGACGAGCCGATCTCACTGAAGCATTATTTGATGTCGATTGTGATAATGCCGTATTCTCTCAGGATCGTATGTTTGACGAATTTATTTTGTTGGATGGCTCACGTATGCTATTCACTATATTTCACTGATTTTGTCGGAGAAGCTGTGTTCCATGGCAATCCTGCGGTGAATTAAATCATTTATACATATTTAAAAACTGCATTATATTACTGACGAGAATGAATAATGTTATTATAGGCGCCTGAAGGTTCAGAATCAAGAGATCTATACGAAGAAGGTGTACGGTTCGGATGTTGGGGAATGTCTATGTATTCCTTATCTTGCGCTACATATTCTCTCATCATCGAGCGATTGATAAAACGCTTCGGGTAACACAGATAATAAATATTAATACATTTTTTAACTCTTCAAAGGTAATTCTCATAAACTTGAACAGAATTAACCTTACGAACGAGTGACCTTGCCATTTGCAATGTCAACGTCAATGAAATGCACGTTCTTCATCATGTATGGTTTCTTTATGACAACATAGATATAAGCCCGGCTTATTTTTCTATACTCATCATATCTCAATGAATGCAATCACATAAGAAATGAACATACAACTACGAATAGCTTTTGATTTCTAATCTAGAATCATTGAATTGATATAAAATTATATATATTTTCGAATGTTTCTACATTTTGATTGATTTTTATTAAATATGTTATATATATTTCAGAGCTAAAAGGGTTTATGTTGGAGGCCTGCTTACTTATTCCTTAGGCATGATGTTGATGGCTCTAACGAAGCATAAGGCTGGAGTAATATTCTTTAGTTGGACGGCCGGTGTAATGTATTCAACGCTTTTCACAATGCCGTATTTACTTGTTGCACATTACCATGCACAAGGAACGGTTAGTATTTAAAATATGTTTCAAATATTGTTTCAAATATCTTAATAAATATTCATATTTTTATAGTTTGAATTGACCGCTGACGGAGAAGCAAAGTTCGGAAGTCAACTGCGAGGTTTAGGCACTGATGTAGCGATAGTCAGCAGCATGGTTTTTCTTGCACAATTTATTTTGTCAATGTGCATGGGCTCCATCGTCAGTTACACTCAGACGACGACAGCAGTTGTCTCCGTTGCGAGTTGTTTAGCATTCTTTGGTGCAATCTCGGCCACTCAAATAATGTATCTTGATCTCTAAATGTATTTATTTAATATTAAAATTAAAATTATAAATGTTTTAGTATCATATTCTTATATTTAATAAATAAGCTACTTCTCATTATTTAATAAAATGTTAAATTTTACATATTTTAAGAATTTGTTAATATTGAAATTTATATAATAAAATAAATTTTAATCCTTTAGCCGCTATGGTCACCCCGGGATGACACCCGTCAATTCACCACACATGCTAGCGACACGTGCTGAAAGCTTTATTTAAATTTTATTTGCATAGGAATTTGTTTATTTGATTCATTTGAACATTTTGTAAGTAAATTCGTGTCTTATTTTTTCATTTGCAAATTTATTCACGTACGGTATTTATGTAAATTTCTCTAGCGGTTAAAGGGTTGAAGAGTAATTATCAATTTTAAAACTTATTATTGTATTGGATGTTGTTAATCTGTATATTATATTTAAGTAAACATGTTTAGCACAAATAAATAATTTATCTTTTTTATTCATGTTTTATTAATAGAATAAAAGGTATTGATTTAATAATAATTAAACATTTTACATGCAATACAATTTAATATTGTCTTAAGATAAATAAAATATTATAGGGAAAACCGTATACCAAGTAGGCTTTCATCTTCGCAGTATGGACACAAAAGGGGAGCCATCATGTGATATGTGATACTTAGATTCCTTTGCCCTCGACTATCATTCGAGAGTCTGGTAAGGCCCATACGTCCAACGAGTGAGTATCTCGTGGCTGGCTAATGATGATGACAAGAGTAATTGAGAATTAAGATTATTTTTATGCTCGAATCCTAATTGCTTAGGACCAAAAAAAAAGTAAACAGACAGCTGTTTACTACGACTCGGTTAGATATGTCAAATAAAGTTATTCAGTTTGCGAAATTAACTAATACGAATTTGGGTCTTGTTGCTAAAATGATGACTAGATCGCAAATTAAATCGTTTTCAAGCAATTCATTGAATATCCTGCATGATTCAAAAAACAAACGTTTCACTACGGAATTGAACGGTGGCAAGTGTTTATTTATTTTTATAACATATAATAAATATTTATTTTATACAAAAAGTTGACAAAAAATCATTCATCTGAAAAAAATAATGACCTTTTCCCGGAATTTAAATGGAAAAACAATAACATTTCTACATACGGAAGTACCAAATATTTTTAGAGGGAAAGGAGTCGGAAAATATCTAGCAGAGGTTATTTATTATCATTTATGATAGCTTAAATAATTAAATAAATTATATGACAATTATTTTAGGAGGCATTCGAGCACGCGTTGGAGAATAAATTAAATGTGAAAATAGAGTGCGATTTTCTAATTAAATATTATAACGACAACATTTCAAAATATCCAAGTATCAAGATCGTATAATATGCATAAATTATTAAATCATATTAATATTAGATAGTTTATAAAATATTAAAATAAAAGTATAATTTTCAAAATGGTTTATTAACATTTTTTTTATATATTTATGTACATGTATTTTTTTAATGATCACTTATTACTATCGTAACCCTGAACAATTGTGATTCCATCTATTCTTTGATAAAAATTTTGCTTCAAAAATCTCACCACAACGAGCACATTTCCAATCCGGCTCAAAGCCGTGAAATTGTACAAAATGATTAAATACTCTATCAGATTTGCAATAAGATCCTAATTCTAGCTTACATAAAGTACATTTGTATCTGAGACAAGTATTTAAATTATTTAAAAATGATTCATCAAATCTGAAATAGACATCATTATCTATTTTTTCGTAAACCACATGAAACTTTTCCAAATTATAAAGATTTTTGGATAACAAGTCTGTTTTAATTTGATATTAATTTTCGAATTATTAAATATCATTTGATCTTCATTATTTGAATATCCTAAGTATCTTATGTAAGGATATGGAAATAGATTATAATGATAATTTGTATTTGTCTGTATGACATTGGTACACAAAGCAACATCCTTTTGTAATTCTTTAATCACATGCGTCAATTCTAACTTCCGTTCAAGAGGAGTTTTTTTATTATTTCTAGTGTTTACGGCATTTAATAATTGTTTCAAAAATTTATTAACAAATTCGGACAAAAATATTTTAGAATCTTTTGAAGATTCTTGGTATAGATTCATGGTTTGTGGTTCATACAAAGTTTTTTCAGGTCGATTTAGATTTATCACACAAAATTGTCATAATCCATATTGACATGAGTCATACAAAAATTTGGTAGAATAATTTTAGTAGAAATAAATGGACAATCAAATAAATTATTCGGGAGCGATACAGATATACTATGTGGATGAATATTTGCTTTGATTAATTTTAAAGGCTCGTTACATAAAATATTTTGATATTCATCGGGTGCGTTGTTAAATAATGTCTGGAAATGTTTTAAAGAGTTTGATACGAGCAGCACAGTTTCATGCATTCCTTTCATATCAATTAATAATTTAGATAAATAATCATTTTTAATATCCTTGAATATAATTCAAACTTTCTTGTAAATATAAACGAAAGGAATGTATTGGATCGTCCGAATTTTCTAATAAATACGCTGATTTGTATTTTTGCCATTCTAGCCATCTTTTTATTATTTGTATTAAACAAACAATATCGATTTCAAAGCTAATCCATTTTCCGTCGTATTTATCAGATAAAACTTTTTCACCGTAACCAATTACAAAAATATTAAGGATTTTTCGAAGTAAATTCTTGCTAATTTTATTGATTGCAACGTTTATATCACTTTCGTCACATATAATATTAAATAAGTCATATATATGATCCTTTTCTTGATTTTTTGATGTATAATCGTGATCCAATATATGTTCAATTGGACTGATTTTGGATTTAATTCTAATATATTCTTCCCAAATTGATTCCATTTCATTTTCTGTTAATGGTTGAATTTTAAAGTCCTTTTCATTACACGTTTTTAACTTATTTTTGAATAGTCCATTAATTTCTTTGTAATTAGTTATATCAGCTGCATGTGTTCCAGCACTAAAAATAATAGAATTTTTCTGTATAGTATCGGCCCAATCATCCCAAACTCTTTCGAGAAATTCTTCAGTGAACGAACCATCCTGGACATTGGCTATATTTTGTTCATTTTTATTATAAATTTTATTGTTGGTGATTCTTTTACATTTTTTATCAGCCCAGATTTTCCATGTGTTATCTAGCTCTTCTTCAGTTAATATAGTTGATGAATTTTCAGTCGTTTGTAGAATATCTTCTGATATATAAGACATTTTATTCTCAAATCTTCTTATATCTTAATTTTATTTTAAATTTGCATATTTATACTTTAATGCCAAAATCTTTAACCCGTTTAATAGACAACAAGTGGACGGTTGTCTAAATGCAACTGTCAAATCCGCAGTGATGCCATATAAAAAAATCTAAAAATTAACCATTTAGACGTCGCGATTTTTATTGCACAATGGCAACACTAAATATTAATCCTTTTTTGGCCCTCTTTATCTTAGAATTGATGGTTCGTATTTCATATTTAAAAACAGAATTTGAAGAATAAGAAACGTCGCCACAATTTCAAAAAGAAAAATCTTAAAATTGTATTATCTGTCAAGATGCTGATATGTATATCTGTGAAAAACAATGATAGTGGTCCATGTTGGCTGATGACTTCTAATTGTTGTGCTCATAATGCTTACTGCCTTTTACAGAAGCAGATTCTTAATTAATAGGAATGTGTGACCCATAATGTGAGTATTCTTAAGTGATCTCCACGAGCAAATCTTTATTTTGTCTATGGTGATCATTTTTTTTTTTTTTTGAGTCGTGAAGCGATTACATGTTATTATATATATTTTTTTTATATAAGATATTAATTCACTTTCCCTCATTTCTGAGGATCGTGACCATGTTATGATTCCCCTTATGGAGGACCATGGACATGGTTATCATGGGAATTTATAGTGCAGTGGTTTCCCGTTGCCTTTCTGCACCGCAGTGATTTTTTATACTGAAGAGCGCTGCTGTCCGCTTCCCAGCTTGATAAATTTTAGATCATTCCAATTACCAATGTTATGGAGCCATGGCTGTTTCTTTCTGCCCAACCATGTCTTTCCTTCAACTTTTCTTTCCCCAATGTTCTGCAGACGGCAAAACTTTGGTCCACAAATGATGAAGCTCTCTTCCCATGCAAAGAAGTTGACATACCACCTCTGAAAATATATCACCCGAAACACTCGATTAATTTATAATTTGGCGTTCGATAAGGAGCAGCTTAAGTTCTAGTATTGAAACTCTTAGGTTTTCGACATGCTTTGGTTTCCAGGAAAAAGCATCAGTCAAAGTGATTCTTAAAACATTGCTACAGATGGCTTCTGAAGAAGGAGGTATAGATTATGTCAGCATCATCGTCGCAATCTCTTCAACGTACGTTTGATTAAATATATTATCATGTTAACGACTGCAATATATTTTATTTCTTGAATTATATTTAGATATATGATACTTAAACAAACACAGCGTGTTCGTAATCAATTAAAATGTGGGGCAAGAACACAATGGACGCCGGAACGTGCCGAATAGCTTTAAATGTGTTGGGTTTTATTAGCCGAATGCTTATTAAATGCCAGAAGCAGCAGCAGTAATACTAAAGCTGTTAACGATTATATAGGGTTTTGAAACATAATAAGTCTTGTAATCGGGCCTATGAATATTTGGGTAATACAAAATGTACTTATTTCTATGAATTAAGTCGACCAATAATTATTATTGAATTTCTAGGTTATTTATCTGAGAAGGAGCAATCGTATAAGCAAGCTGCACATTTTGGTAGAACGATGGACGCATGGCAGTCAAGGAAATGCATCTATCGGTCATGAATATGGCCATTCTCGGCTTTAAGCATTTACAAATCATAGTGGTAAGTGTTTCTTATTTGTATTTATAATATATATTTATATTATATTTTATTATTATTTCGACAAAACCACAGTTACATTGTGGTCGCTCGCTACTTGTCACTTGTGACTTGTTATAAGCAGATAACGCCTTAGAGAAGTGAAAAAACGAATACCGAGACAAACCCCCTCCTACTTGCCTTGACAACAGTCGAGAGGGTAAAATCCGATACCAATAGGGTAGAAGATGTACGTCCAATGCAAACAATGCCCAAGAGAGGGAAACTCTTTACAAAAAATCGCATACCAAGACGGCTTGGGTCACGTCACGTGTGAGACTCATGTTCCTTTGGCCCCGACTGCCATTCGATAGTCTGTTAAGGCCCATGCCCTCAGTAAATGAGAGCCTTGTGGCTGACAAATGATGATGATGATATATAATTACTTTATTATCTAATTATTATTTTGGATATAATAATTATGCTTTACAAGGCTCGTTTTAGATTATAATTTAAATTGAAAAACAATTACAATTCTACATACATAACTACAAAATATTTTAAGAGCGGAAAGGAGTCGGAAAATATCTATCACTGGTTATTATTATCATTTATAATAACTTAAATAATTAGATAACATTTAGAAATTACATGACAATTATTTTAGGAGGCATTTCAGCACGCGTTGGAGAATAAATTAAATATGAAAATAGGATGCTATTTTGTAATTAAATATTATAACGACAACATTTCAAAATACCAAAGTATTACGATCGTATAATACGCATACATTATTAAATCATATTAGTATTAGATAGTTTATAAAATATTAAAATAAAAGAATAATTTTCAAAATGGTTTATTAACACTTTTTGATATTTTACGTACAAATATATATTTTTTTTATGATTACTTATTTGCATCATAACTCTGTGCAATCATGCTTCCATCTATTTTTTAATAAAAATTTTGCTTCAAAAATCTCACAACAACGAACACATTTCCAATCAGGATCAAAGCCGTGAAATTGCATAAAATGATTGATTACTCTATCAGATTTACTTTGAAATCCTAATTCTAGTTTACATAATGTACAAGTGTATCTAAGACAAGTATTTAAATTATTTAAAAATGATTCATCAAACCGGAAATAGACATCATTATCTATTTCTTCATAAGGCACATGAAATTTTTCCAAATTATAATAACTTTTTGGATAACTAGTCTGTTTTAATTTGATATTAATTTTCGAATTATTAAATATCATTTGATCTTCATTATTTGAATATCCTAAGTATCTTATGTAAGGATATGGAAATAGATTATAATGATAATTTGTATTTGTCTGTATGACATTGGTACACAAAGCAACATCCTTTTGTAATTCTTTAATCACATGCGTCAATTCTAACTTCCGTTCAAGAGGAGTTTTTTTATTATTTCTAGTGTTTACGGCATTTAATAATTGTTTCAAAAATTTATTAACAAATTCGGACAAAAATATTTTAGAATCTTTTGAAGATTCTTGGTATAGATTCATGGTTTGTGGTTCATACAATGTTTTTTCAGGTCGATTTAGATTTATCACACAGAATTCGTCATAATTATTGTTACGATGAGTCATACAAAAATTTGGTAGATTAATTTTAGTAGATATAAATGGACAATCAAATAAATTATTCGGGATATATACAGATACACTATGTGGATGAATATTTGCTTTCCATAATTTTAAAGGCGCGTTGCATAAAATATTTTGATATTCATCAGGTGCGTTGTTAAATAATGTCTGCAACTCTTTTAAAGAGTTTGATACGATCACCACAGCTTCATATGTTTCTTTTAAATCAGTTAATAATTTAGATAAATATTCATTTTTAATTTCTTGAATATAATTCAAACTTTCTTGTAAATATAAACGAAAGGAATGTATTGGATCTTGCGGATTTAAAAATAAATTGATTGATTTATGTTTGTGCCATTCTGGCCATCTTTTTATTATTTCTATTAAACAAACAGTATCGATTTCAAAGTTGTATTTTGCCCATTGCCCGCTGTATTTATCTATGAAAATTTTTTCACTGTAAGCAATTCCAAAAACATTAAGGATTTTTCGTATTAAATTCTTGGTAATTTTTTTTATTGCAACGTTAATATCACTTTCGTCACATATAATATTAAATAAGATATATACAGGATCTATTTCTTGATTTTGTGATGTATTATTTTGATCTAATTTATGTTCACTTGGACTGGATATAGTTCCAGTAAATTTTGCCTCAAATGATTCCATTTAATTTTTTGTTAATGATGGAATTTTAAAGTTCTTTTCGTAACACGTTTTTAATTTATCGTTTGGACATGCCGATTCTTCGACGACGCTGATGCCGCTAGTTAACTTCACCGACGGTGACCCAAGAGAGATACGGTAAGGGCTATCTGAATTGACATGCCGATTCTTCGACGACGCTGACGCCGCTAATCAACTCTCTCGACGATGACCCAAGAGAAGAACGGTAGTAGCTATCGTGTCTGAATTTCGACGACAACGAGAGTAAAGGCTCATCAACGTCTTGGTCACGCTGCCGCTAACCTTTACACATCTTTGTCAATTTTTTTAACGCATTTAATGTTAAAGCATCAAGAGTACAGGTGTCTAAACGTACTGTCAAATTAGCAGTGATACCAGATAAAAAATACTAATACTTTTTTTTTACATAATGGCAACATTAAATGTCATTGCGATCATTATTTTCGAACTGGTGATTCTTAACTTAAATTTTAAAATAGAACTTAATGAATATGAGATGTCACTACAGTTACAAAAAGAAAAATCTAAAAATCAACTGGTTAATCATATACATTTCTAAGATTATACAGAAGAATAAAATATCATATTTTTCTCACAGTAATTAATTAAAATTTAATATTAGATTAAATTAAAATATAACAAATACATTCACCGTACTTAGATAAAAATTTGATAAGCTTAAAATGGGGAGCAATATTGTTTTTAGACGTACATATACTGAAATTTCCATCGAAATAGTAATTAATTATATATGTGTAGATTGATGTCTCTTATTTCTACAAAATATTATTTTTTTTAAGTTAAATAAAGTATATAATGGATTAAAAAGAATTTTAATTTATTTATTAAATTTGTTTATGGTCGTAAAATTAAATGTTGTGGTCCGAGCGGTTTCCATAGTAACGTTGTGTCATATCAACGTTGGAAATTTATAAACAGGTCGAATTGTGAACTTAAGCAAACATAATGGAGTCCGATATATTTAATACAAAAGTGTTATACTACTGCAGAGAAAAGTTATATGGTAAAATGCAAGATGTTATAAAAGAAAATATACTGAGGAATCCAGCCGATCCTATCAATTCTTTGTATAACGGTTTAGCTTTTGTATTGAGTGGTCGATTTGAAGAAGGAATACGCGAATTGAATCCACTGAAGTCCGTGGATGATATATCTTTAGCGGTGGTAATGTGCTTAATCCATGCGCAGAAACGAATTCATACGACGGACCGTGATACAATACAACAACTCGAAATGAAGTTGAAGGAAGTAAAGCGAAATGCATCGAGTTCTTCATTATATTATTCGGGATTGTTTCTATTTTTCACCGACAGATTAGAAAAAGCATCGGATATCGTCAATAAGTTGATTAAACTCGATTCTAATTATACAAAGGGTATCGTTTTGAAAGGCTGGATCGAAATGTATAAAAATCCAAATAATTTAACGGAAAAAATTGCCAAATTTTTCGACGTAGACGATGGATTGAATAATTTGGATTCGGCAATTGGTTTAATCATATTTAGATACTGCCAAAAGGATTATAACACGGCTATGGCGATGGTCGATAAACTGATAATCAAGTATCCGCTGTTGGAAATAGCATTGATAGAAAAAATGAAGATCGAATTGGCATTATTGAAATGGGATAGAGTGTCTGAAATGACTGATAAAATATTAGTCAGAGATCACGAAAACATACCGGCGACGAAATGCAAAATTATATATTCGTTATGCAAAAACGGCGATTATATAGAATCTGCCGATTTGCTCGACAAGTATTACAACACGCTGGAAACATACGAATCGAAAAATTCATATATATTTTTTGATGCGGCGAAACTCTTCTCGCGTATCTGCGGCCGATCCAATGCCGTCCTGACACAGACGTATCGATTCATCAAGTATGCGGCCGAGCTACATCCTTCGAACATTGATTACTTAACGGAGCTCGGCTATCAATGTTATTTTCAATCTAAAATTAAGGATGCTACTCATTTCTTCAAATCGGCTACTAAAGTTGATGATAATTCTATCAACGCACTCTGCGGCCTCACTCTATGTCAGATGAGCGAGAACGGACCATCCGATCAAATCGAACAACAGATTGAACTGTTAAACGAATTGATGGGATCGAATAATAAACATCCGATGTTGTTGTTGATGGCCGCAAAGATGCAACATAAAAATCCGGATAAGGCCGTCAGCATTTTGAACGAAGTGTGCAATGCTCATTTCTCGAAATCGCTCTTTCTTCCTTACGGAACGAAATATTTAAAAATATTAAATCCGGATTTCGTTCTGGAGATCGTCAACGAATACCTTCAGCATGCGCCGCAAAAACCGTCGGTGATTATCGATTCAATAATTCTCAATTATGACGAGTTATTACCGCAGACTATTACGCAGAGTCTGTCGCTTTTGGAAAATCTCACCAAGCATTGTCCCGGATTATTACCGGCCGTCTATTTGCTGGCAAAAATTCAATTTATTTACGGTAAAACGAATTCGGCATTGACCAATGCTCAAGATGTTGTGGAGAATATCGATCAAGCGCACGCAAATTCGCATCTGCTACTATCGCAAATATATATACAACAAAATTCGTTTATCAGAGCCGAACAAAGCTTAGAGATATGCTTGAGCTATAATTTTAAAGTTAGAGACAATCCCATGTATCATTTATTGCAAGGAATAATATTTAAACAGAGAAATAAATTATCCGAAGCGTTAGGATGTTACTCGTCAGCAATGAATTTGATAAGCACTAAAATTGGTTCGAATCAGCGATTGAGAGTAAGCAATACCGATAGAGATTTAAATCTTCCTGATCGTGCGACATTATACTTGGAATTAATTAATCTACATACGTTGTTAGGCCAACATCTCGAAGCTACTAAAATTGTTCAGGTATTCTATAAGATATAATAGAATAATTATACCCTCAACGATAAAATAATGATATATTTTTTATTCAGGACGCTATAGAGGAATTTTCTTATACATCGGAAGAAGCCAGATTGACGATAGTTAATGCGGAACTAGCTCTACACGTTAATGACGTTGAACGAGCCATTGAATTATTATCTCAAATAAAACCGGGACAGGCATATTATTTACAGGTATCGTATTATCCATCGATTAATAATTTTATGATAATTTTTCTAATGTATATTATTTTATAGGCTCATACAAAACTAGCTCATGTTTATTTGAAAGAAAAAAATGATCGGACAATGTTTACAAAATGTTTCAAAGAAGTCGTCGCTAATCATCCGGGATCCGATGGACATACAATGCTCGGTGACGCATACATGTCTATACACGGTACATAATAATATCTATAAAACCACTGGCGGATTTAGCACTCGAGAGGCCCCAGGCGTATTTCAATTTTGAGGCCCCCACTCTGAATTAACTGGGGCCTCAAAGCCTTACGCGCCTAAAGGGAAACCCGCCACTGTATAAAACGCATATTATAATTGATTATATCATTGAACTAGTGTTGTAATTATTTCAGAACCAAAATATGCTGTCGAATCATTCGAAAAGGCCTTAGAACAAAATCCGAACGATTTGATATTGATTAAAAAAATGGGGATTGCACTAATCAAAATGCATTTATATCACAAAGCCGAAAAGCATTATACGATAGCGATTGAACGAATAAATAATGCCGAATTAAAACTTGATTTAGCTAATTTATTCATTAAGGTTTTAAATATAAATACTATTTTACGGAATATTTTTTTAACGTAAATTAAAATTTTATTCATTATTTTTAGTTGAAAAAATTTGATAAAGCCGAAGATGTGCTCAATACTGAACTGGAAAATCCAACATCGAAAACGTCTACCGATTACGCATCAATGAAATTCCAAACTAAAGTTTTAACGATGCTCGGAAAAGTGAAAGAGCGTAATAGCACCGAATCGGGGAAAAAATCAACAATACATACCTATAAAGAAGCGAGAGAATATCAGACTCGTTTGGTGAAGAGAGCTCAACTTGAATCACATCGTAATATTATCCGTTGAATAATATATTCGTGATTAAATTTGATATTGAAATTGTATGTTTATAATTTTATAGCCAATTTAAGCGACGAGAAGAAAATTTTGACTGAAATTTGTGCCTCTTTAGCGACACAGTATGTAGCGACAAAATCGTACGAACTTGCTATTCAAACGTATAAAGAAGCCCTTCAATATACACCTCAGTATCCACCGGTCCTATTAGCGCTGTCTAAACTTTATATGCAGGTGATTAAAATTAATAAATCGTGTAGCTTTATTTAATACTATCTCTTTAACCGCTATTGTCACGGCTGCGTGACAACTGCTTATTCACCGCACACGCTAAATACACAATTTGAGTAAAAATAGTTTGTATAGGAATGAGTTCATTCAACTCATGAGAACATCTTGAACTCATAAGTTAATTTGAGTTTTAGCTATATTTTTGTATTTGCAAATTTTTTCACATGAGGGACATAATTATAAAAAAATCTCATAGCTGTTAAAGAGTTGAAAAGTTTTTGTATTATGCCCAGTTATTGAAGATGATGATGACTAAACTCTGGAATAATTATTTTGAATCCATTTTTCGATGAATTTTATTATCTGTCAAGAAGTTGATGATATGTGTGTCCTTATAAGGCTGACGAGGATTGATGATAGTGGTATATGGTCATTGCTGACTTCTCATTAAAGAAACACTTTCTTTATATTTGAGAATGTGTGAGCTATAAGCTGAGTTTTATCAAGATTGAGCGAACCCATGAGCATAGGATTACCTCCTCTTTTTTGATAAATTTTTTGATACCATAATAAATACGATTCTCCGTTTACTCCTACCTGTTCCTTCATTACACTTCAGAAAATGGGAGCCAGAAATAAGAAGGCGAATAGGGATGGCTAAAAATGTGATGTTAAAGCTATCGAGAATATTGAAAAAAACAGGGGGATTTTCAAAAAGACAAAAAAACCTTTGGTGTAGATTTTGGTGTTCTCAATTTTTACCTACGGAGTGAAAACCTAGAAAATAAAGGAGAATATGAAACAGAAAATTGACGTCTTTGAAATATGGTACTGGCGACGGCTGCTGAGGATACCATGGAACACTAAAAGCACAAACGTGTCTGTCCTGAAAGAAATAGGGAACGATAAAGATGATCGACTTTCTACTACATGTCTCAAAAGGATTCTTTGATACTTTGGACATCTCGCCAGAAAAAAACGATAGCCCGGAGAACATCGTCGCATTTGGAAATGTACAAGGATGGAGGAGAAAGGGCAGGGCGCCCATCCATTGAATCCAAAGTCAAAAAGGTTCGGAACAAGAATGGTCACGACTCTCTGACACGAGGGTCTAGAAGAAGTTCTCTCCATACAAAAAAATCCGATGGGGGTTGGACAAAAAAAAACACCAAAAAGTTCCATTTTGGAATGCTTCTCATTTTTAACTGCTTCGGAATTTCCCCATTTTTTGTATATCCTTTTAGTTACGTATATTATGAAGCAATGTCTGTTTCTTTCTGCCTAACCACCGTTTTTCTTAAACTTTTCGCTTCACAATGGTCTGCAGAAGGCGATACTTTGGTCCAAAAATGTTGAAGGTCTCTCCCCATGTAAAGAATTTGAATAACGGTTTCATATTTGACCCATTCTGTCGGGTGTCAGTATCGAATGTGGTCATGGTTGGGCACAATCATGTTTCCGTAGATTCTATGGAACTATGAGGAGCCCTGGTCACTATCCGTGCGGATCCGGTGACGGTTGTGCTACTGTAAAGGGGGCGCGACAGTAGTACCGAAAAGGTATCCCACCGCTGCCACCAAAATGTTAGGGTCCAATAAATGGAACCCGTCGCTGCCTCCAATGTTAAGGCACCCGAGGTCGCGTAGCAAAACGTGATAATGCATCGGGCTTAGCCAAAACGCTTGATCGTCCGGTAGTTGACGATCGCCAGCTTTCAAGATCGAGACAAAGGAAACACGCTTGTTTGTTGATGATGTTTATTGAGATTTTGCAGGTGTCGCCAGTCTGGAAGGATAGGTATGACGAAAGGATCCCCAGAGACGCATTCGCACGGTGATTTATGATAAAGATCCCAGAGACGCATTCTGGTACGCAGGATGATGATGAAGATCCCGGAGACGATCTCCTGGTAATGATGATGAAGATCCTGAGACGTATCTCTGGTACGATATAAATCACGGAGATGTGATCGCTAGTGACGGCGCGAAAGCCAATGTAAGGATGAAATGGTCTCCAAACGGGACATATTTATACCCGTCCTGAGAGAGTCACGCGGACGATGATGTCACCGACATTTAGCGGGAACCGCTCGAAGAATATCGAGAGCCCAGAAATGATACGGACGGACTATGCCGGTTTATAACACTACCAGTGTTGCTCATAGCACCCTATCAAACATTAAATTAAATACGAATCGGTCCTACCGACAGTTGCTGGGCTCATGTCTGGTGACATGACCTGTATTTGACTAATAATCTAGAGGACACAATTGCAGTCCTGATCTCAGAGTTGAGACAGAAGCGCCTCTGCTGATGCTTGGGAGGTGGATAGGAGAAGCCCAGGATCAGTCTCGAAACCATATAGAAGAACCTCACATGACAAAATCATTTGTTTTTTTATTTTTATAAAAGCATTTCTCGCCAGCTAGTCATAATATTATGGATTGAATTCAAGAATTAAAAAATGCTTCTTTTTTTTAGGTGAACGAGCCCGATAAATGCCAACAAACCTGTATTATTTTATTGAGTGCTGATCCTGAAAATGAAGCGGCATCCGTAATGATGTCAGATCTTGCATTTAGAAAGGTAAATCTAATTCCAATCAAATCTCTCGGTCGTTTATAATATGTATAATATTTAAATTGTTTTTAACACTGTGTTTAAATCAATTCAGGTTGATTTTGAAGTAGCGTCTTATCATCTAAAACAACTATTAACAGCTCAACCGACGTTTTGGACGGCGCTAGAACGGTTGATTGAAGTTCAGAGGAGACTCGGAAATTTAGAAGAAGTAATGCCGTTCATTACAAAGGCGCAAGATTCAGGATATTCTCAAGAACCAGGTATATAATATAAATACGTACGTACTAAATATTATTTATTAGATTTATTATATAAATATTGATATTATTTCAGGTTTTTTATATTGCATAGGATTACATGCAAGATATAACGGCGATCCGAACGTTGCTCTGCGTCATTGGGGTAAAGCGCGACGTGCAGCCGGTCACTGGGGACGAAATGCCGCAATCGGCGTAATAAAAGTATGTTTATCGCCTGGCGGTGAAGCATTACCGCCACCGTTGAGTGATGATATATCACCTGATTCACCCGATGATTCGGAATATAGGTAATTTATTCAATTAGTTATTATTATTCATTGAATTATATGTAATTATTTATGTAAAGAGATACGCGATCGTTTGCATTGGGAATGGCCGAGAGAATATTGGGCGAACTTCAAAACGGCGTTGGATACGATGCCGCCGAAGCTCTAGAATTGAAACTGTTAGGTTTTCGACTTACTTTAGCTGCTAGGAAAAAAACGTCAGTCGAAGCGACTCTTAGAACATTGCTGCAGATGGCTTCTGAAGAAGGAGGCGTAGACGATGTCGGAATCGCTGTGGCAATCTCTTCAGCGTACGTTTGATTAAATATATTATTATGTTAACGACGGCAATGTTTTATATCATAAATTATTTTTAGATATATGATACTTAAACAAACACAGCGTGCTCGTAATCAATTAAAACGTGTGGCGAGGACACAATGGACGCCGGAACGAGCGGAATGGCTTGAAATGTGTTGGGTTTTATTAGCCGAATGCTTATTAAATGCCGGAAGCAGCAGCAGTAATATTGAAGCCGTTAAAGATTATATTGATAGGGTGTTGAAACATAATAAATCTTGTACACAAGCCTATGAATATTTAGGTAATGCAAAATGTACTTATTTCTATGAATTAAGCGGACTAAATTATTATCGAATTTCTAGGTTATTTATCTGAGAAGGAGCAATCGTATAAGCAAGCTGCACATTATTACGAGAACGCATGGAAGTATGGCGGACAAGGAAACGCATCTATCGGATATAAATATGGCCATTGTCTGCTTAAAGCTAAAAAGTATGCCTCTTTTTTTAATATAATCAATAATAATTACTAGAGATATCTATTCATTATTTTAATAATCATTCGTAATAATATTTTCACGTGTTTCAGATATGCCGAAGCAATATGCGTGAGTAGAGATGTGCTGATCGCTCATCCCGATTGTCCCAAAATTAGAAAAGAAGTGATGGACAAAGCGAGCAATCTCTTGCGCACTTAATAATAATAAGGGTAGTATTTAAAAATAAAACCAGTTTTTATTTATATACAAAAATTATATTTCCTAATATGTACGTTTATAACTAACGCTCAAATGTTTGTTACACACGTACATTATAAATCATTGTATCGTTTAATTCTCTATTATAATTTAGGATTAATTTAATTATTATAAATTATATTTATTTAATTGATAATTATTAACATTCCATAAATAACATTAAAAGTTTAACAAATTACTAAATAATTCACAGTGTGATACTAATGCATATATTAAATTATATATACAAATATCAAAAATATTTATCACAATTTATTATCAAATAAAACCTAATAGCGTTGAGCTATTATAAAATATGTAGTTTAGTTTTCATCCCATGTATAACGGAATAACTGAAATATCCCTATCGCTTTCCATAAAATTTGCGGTGGCAAATTTGTTTTTACCGTTTTTTTGATGTAAATTACCTAAAAATATCATGAATTGAGATACGGATCGATTATAACGATTAGTTATTATTTAAAGTACAATTATTTTTAGTATTTTAGTAGTAGTGGATTTGTTACATATCTCATGAATATTGTACGAACCTTTGTTTCTTGCAAAGATAATTAGTAATGTTGCCATGCAAATACTACTGGTTAGAACTACAAAAATTAGGGATTACCGTACAGTGTGCTATATTCATTAACGGACGTCGACTTGGTCTCGGCAAATTTAATGAGCCACTTCTCAATATCGTCCACTCTCGTTTTACCCCATTGAATCCGGAGAACGGCGCCTTCGACGTTTCTATAAACTACCTTTGATACACTCGACAATTCTTCTTTATTCGCACGAATAAATCTCTTATACTATAATGGAAAACGTTTACGTTAATGTCGTATATGTTAGGATCGTAATTTAAATATGGATACCTGTCTCAGTTCTTGTTCCGACCCTATGTTATTGAATGCACCGTCGATAATCGACGGCAAAATTTGGTCATCCACTTCGGCGTATCTAGCATATATACGATCCCAATTTCCGCATACAAATTTAAACGCTATCTGTGATGCGAGATCGCTTTCGAATCCGCTCCATAAAATCGGCGTCATTTGAATATCCATCAATGTTATTGAATATTCTAACAATCTATAATATTCCGTTATGCATAATTAAAATAATAATTATATTCAAATAAGTATTATTTTACTTACGAATATAATTGCCATGTATTTCTCGTGCTCGGTAATGAAGCGACTATTTCCGATATCCCTTCAGGATCGTTTGATTTCTGCAATCTATCCAATAAGAAATCAAATTCTTTTTTACTGCCCATTCTTAATGCTGTGGTGTATACTGTGACGCGGCTGTTAGCCGGTATTCTGAAAAAAATTACATCGTATTACAGGTAAATTTTACCATAAATTCATCGCGACTCCGGTGAGTGCGAATTCGTTATAATGCAATCTTTTTTTTAATTTCAAAAAATTTTAATAAACCAAAAGTTTTTAGGTTTCAAAACGGCTTAGAAAACGATTGGACTTGAATACTCCTGAAATGGTTGGCAAATAGGTTAGTACAGACATTCAATCAGCTGAAAAAAATCCAAGAGTTCCGTGAAATTTTGTAAAAACGAATTATTCACTAAATTTATTTTTTTATGAGTAAGAGACGGGACTCTATTTAAGATGAATACCAATACTTATGTATATTTCCATTGAGAAGAAGGCAGCTTCTGGATTTAAAGGAGTAAAGGATCGTTTAACTCCCCTTCTCGGTGGAAATGGATCCGCAGATACTCTTTGTGACATGAAAGGTTATTCTTAAAACGATTTGCCAGTTTCTTGACGAAGAAATCGTAAGGTTTGGATCACACAAAATATATTTATGGACTGCTTCTACCCAACAATAAAAATATTGTGAGGATATTGAAGTTGAACTTTGAGCTCTCTTGGTGTTGGACAATACGCCGGGCCATCTACTAGAACTTGAGACTCTTTGCACTGATTTTTCTGTTGATGTAGTATTATTACCTCCGAATACCACATCCATCTTACATCCTATATATCAATGTCCAATAGTCACATTCAAAGCTTGCTATTTAAGAAAAACAATGCGTCACATATTCAAGAAACTGCCGGAGGTGTTAGAGATGCCTTTCGGGTTTGGCGGAAACAATATAATATAATCGATGAAGCATAGAATGAAATCATTCAGTCGAGTATGAAGGGTGTCTGGAAAAGGTTATTACATGAACTTCTGAGATAATGGTCTTTAACCCTTTGGTTGTCACGACTTTTGCTTTCCAGAGACATCGAAGGTTGATGTAAATGATATTCAAACTTAATTAAAATCACACGGCGAACCCTTAACTAATGAAGAGCTGCTAGAAAACGATTGTCATACCACGTTCCAAGGTAAAGACTTCTCGGAAACTGTTCTTGTGTAAAAATGTAAGTGTCAAAATCATTAAAAAGGCGCTTTCTTTTCACAATTATTGCACGAAGTTGTTGGAAGAAAGCCATGAAAATCGCAAAGGAGTGAGTTTTGTAAAGCGTGGTTGTAACGGATTATTTTACAGTTATCAGCAAATTTAGAAATCTAGATTTTTTTGTAATGTAGAACAAAATAAATGTTTTATTTATTTAAATTTTGTTTAAATGCCCCATTGATCGTGAAATTTTGCTAATTGTGATCCAGAACGTATCACTCGCGATCAGCAGGGGGTTACCTGTATATTTAATTATTATATCGTATTTTATTTAATTAAAGTATATTACGGATTGACTTTATCGGGATTCGCTTCATTCATCCAGCCGTTGAACTGTTCACGAACCCAGTCGATACATTCGGGTTCTTCCACAAGACACGCCCAATATATTAATCTATCCCTCAATATTGCATCTTGAGTCGATTCACCGGGCGTTGCCGCATAACCGAAAAACTTCAACGTCGGCATGATGAGTCTTGAAATATATTCCTTGAATTGAATTTAAACATGAATATTCCGTACAGTGCCATATTTTATAAATGATTTCATATGCAATCACCTGAAATAATCCATATTTGCTAGTTTTTTGCATACCGAAGTGAATCAAATTGAGATTGTCGAGCACTGCAAACCACGGCAGATAATGTTTTTCGATATCAATCATATATTTAGTGAGATCCAACGGTACTGTGTAGTTCAACTGTCCCGCTCTCGCTAAATTGAATGCGTCGTCTAAGATTTGCCCCCGTGCGACCGGTGGAAACTCTTCCGGGGCATCGTCCAATCCGTATTCAATATACTTCCAATTTTTCAAATCGTAATTTACTCGATAATGACCTAAGATAATAATTGAATATCATTTTTGATTTGTGAATATATTATTATTATTATATTACCGATTGACATGACGTTAAAGTAGATCCACGTATTGTTGGCATTGCTCGGTAACGTGACATACGTTTGTGGTGTCTTTTCAAGCCACGCCTGAGGAGTTGTAGTCCAGTTGGTAAAGTTTGTATTTCCAACCGCGTACGTCAACGGCACGTACCATAATTGATTAGACACTCCCGTTGCCGGACGATAGAGATAAAATCGATTCTAAAACACATATCACAATAAAATATAAAACATGAATTAATAAAATGATCAATTTTACCTGCGTAATGGTCGCTACTCCAGTTTCATAATTCCTCGTAACGTTAATAACCGGATAACCCGCTTCGAGCGTCCACGAATCCATGAAATTAGCTACGGAGACTTTCTCCGGCATTACCGATTTATCAGCGGCAGCCAACGTGAATGCTTTCCATAAATCGTTTTGATCAGCATTCTTATACTTCCTATAACGTTAAAACTGATCATATTTCATATTGCGTTGAGATGTAAATGTGTCCATAATATAATTACCATTTGGTCATGTAATTGAGTAATCCGTTGTGGAATACCTCTTTCGATAGGACGAAATTGAGCATATTCAATAAGCTTGCGGCTGAAATATATGGATTTTGTATATTATAATATTTTATATATGTATTTATTATATTCTATCACCTTTCATGTATGATATTTCGTCGAATATTTGACTTATTTGTGTTTCGTCGTTTACGAGAGCGGAAACGGGTCGCGTCGATTGAATACTATCCAGTGAAAGTACATACATTCTATCCAAACTGAATTGATCCAGCAATCCCCATTCGGGCTCTATCTATGGAGATTCAAATACAATTTGTGAATACGTGATATTATTAGTTGACGTAAATATGTATTGAGGATACCTCGTTCACTCCGATGTACTCCATGTAAGTTGCGAACCCTTCGTTCAGCCACAAATCGTTCCACCATTTCATCGTCGTTTCCGAACCACTGATGAGCAATTTCGTGGGCTATAACCATTGCGACGCCTTTTTTGGTTTTAATCGAACCCTGCACGGGATCGAGAACGAGACTCGTCTCTCTAAAATTATATTATTAATTATAACAAACATTATATTATATAAATTCATGTATAACATGCTCTAATCAAGTCTGAAAAATGTCCAACTACAATGCAATATTAGATCAAACAAAATCAAATCTATTCATACAGGTATTACACTTCAAATTGGACGTTTTACAAATCAAATTGGACGTTTTACAAATCAAATTTGTTGACTCAATTGATGTTTATTAGCCTTGAATTTTTTATTAACAATTGATTGTTAAATCAAATTAGATACCTAATTGTATTTTATAAAAAAAGTTGTACATTCATAATACATATACATATTATTATAAAATTATTGATATAAATAAAAAGATATTTATTTATTTTATACAGAATTGTATGGCATGAAATAATTTCCCATTCTGCCGTTAATTCAAATATTTTCACAGCATTTCTCCAAAGATTATTTGTAAAACTAGCTGAAATGAATTTAATGCTGTATGGTTGATCTTAGATAATGCAAGCATCCACCATACTCAAGAAGTGCATGATATTGTTGAACAGTCCGGTCACACACTCATTTTTTTGCCACCATATTCACCAATGATGAATCCTATTGAAGAGGTATTTTCAAAAATTAAATTTTCTCCATCAAAATGTCAAAATTTAGAAAACGTGCTAAATGAGTCTGTTGAAACTGTCACTTCTTTAAATGGCTATAAATATTTCATGAACATGTATATGAAATTACCTGCAGCCGCTACAAAAGAATATTTATAAAATAATTGTTATCTAAATATCTTTTATTTATTTAAAAATGTACATAATATGTATATGTATTATGAATGTACAACTTTTTTATAAAATACAATTAGGTATCTAATTTGATTTGAAAACGTCCAATTTGATTTGTAAAAGGTTCAATTTGATTTGTAAAACGTCCAATTTGATTGGCAAACCGTCCAATTTGATTTGTAAAACGTCTAATTTGATTTGTTAAAACGTCCAATTTGATTTGTAAAACGTCCAATTTGAAGTGTAAAACCTGTATCACTTTTGTTGCCTTAGACAGATTGTTTAAAATATTTGGAAATGTATCTAGATCGAGGCTAAACTCTAAAATCATGTTGTGATTAGTCTCCTATAGCGCTCCCCGCTATATAGCGGCGTGTGCGACAGTCCCTCCTATAGTACTTCCCTCTAGATCCCCGTTTTCTACAAAACACTAAATTTTCACGGTTAAATTACATATTTCGCAAATATGTAATACATTCCTTCGCGAAATTAAGGTCAACATCCTTTGTTTGTCAACAAATATATTATAACCTAACCCCAAATTTTAGGGTTAGGTTTATTATTATTATGGGGCGGATTTCTATTGCGTGGTCCTTATCTCTTGAGCTATAGGAGGGTTTACTGTACTAGCTGATTGAATCGAAGTCAAAGTTCGATCATTGAATAAAAAAATTAAGCAACCAACTTATAATTGATACTAAAACTAATTTGGAAAACTGGGCTACACATTTTAGGCATATCAAAAATGTTATAAAGTGCCAAAGGAAGTCATATGATCTGAAGTTGTTAAAAAGACAACTGAGTCATATACAATTAAATACTGTCTATATATTAAAGTTGGATCCAAATAAAATGTCACAAAGAGCCTGAAACAAAACATTTTGAAGAGATTTGGATTATGTATTTGCATAGGGTATGCGATTTTTGGATCTCTTTTCCTCAGGTCAGTATAAGTATACATTATTATAAAAGCTACTTAATGGTTTTTATTTAACCTAGCTGTGCCGATGGGGTCTTTTTCCCGAAATCTTTTTTAATATAAATCCTACATGTCCCAATTTTTTTGTATCTGTCTAAAATGGTCTAAAGAATTATTATTATATATAATCATTGATCTTTATTGTCCGCAATTGTGAAAAAAATAAAACACCAATATTCGCGTCTGTTAGCACGGGCGCGATATTTTTTCTCGCTCATATGATGTGCCAAGTGCGAGTGAAACGCATACTAGTCCAATATATACAGTCAGCCCTCCTATAGCGCTTCCTCTAAATCGCTGCTTTTTACAAAATTCCTTGTCAACCAAAGAGCATTGACTTTTATTTCGCTCGGCAATGTATTATAGATTTACGAAATATCTAAATTAACCTTAAAAATATTAGAATTTTGTAGAAAACAGCGATTTACAGGAAACGTTATAGGAGGGTTGACTGTATTTGTATATTGTCTAGCGGAGGGGCCTGAAAACGAATCCTGGTCCAGGTCTTATTTTTTTTTTAAATAAAATCCGCATAAATTGAATAATAATCCGAGAAAAAATCACTTGAGTGTAGAAATATGTTTTCTGAAATTATTCCTCCGATTTATTGCCATATTTTTTATTATTATTACATAATGCAAATTATCAATAAAACTGATGATACATTCGATCCTCTTTTTATACGATTAAAAAAGTATATCTATTGCGTAATTTACACTGATTTTTTGTTATAACGCGCATAAAAAAAGAAATATCGATTATATGATCTTACGGATGTTGGCTAATATTATAATAACGGATGCGTTTATTGGCATATGTCGACATGAATTTATTATATATTTTTACGTTAAATTATGTAATATTATGTATCCGATTTGTTCAAAATCGTGGTGCTAGGACTGTAGTGAAAATACCTGAATGTGAGCATTCCCCAATTTTCCATAGCTCCCACTGCGAAATCTGGTATCGCCACTAGATCCATTTTCGGCAACGCGTATGGCACACCGAAATAATTTATGAAGAAGTTCAAAATCCTCGGAACGAACTCGATGGCATATGCGGTCTGCGAGAGCAATTCTTTCCTGGCCCATACTTTGTATGGTACAGTGTTATTGCTAAGATTTTCAGTATCGTTTGTCGGCAATGCATCCATATCCGATATGGCATATGCGACGAGGTACGGAGACATCGGCAACGATCTCTCGAAATGAGACCAAATCAATCCTGGTTCTTTTGGACTAAAATATTGATTTTTATTAAAATTAGTATAATATAAATAAATATATATATCAAGGAAACCGAAAAGTAATCAAAATTTCTAAACGTAAACACGCAAGTTTTCTACTAAGGGGGTAAGATGTCAACGTCAACAATAGAAGCACACTTACGTCATTGTATGCTATTTTTGTTCGATCAAGGAATGAAGGCAAACGAAGCGGGGAAAAAAATACCGATACTTTCGGGGATATTCTGAAACCAAACAAGTGTCATCGGTCTTTTGAAAAGTTTAAAAATGGAAGTAGGAATCTCAAAGATGTCGCACGAAAAGGACGACCCCAAAAATAAGATGATAATATCCTGAAGGCGATGGTGAATGCAGATCGCTGTCCATGGTCTACAGTTCGGGAGCATCTTGGTCGCATAGGAAAATTCTACAGGCAAGGCATCTGCGCGTCTCTTTTGTCTCGGTATGTAGCCGATCTGTTTTTGCGGCGAATTGTAACTGGAGATGAGAAGTGGGTGCTATAAAAAACAATGGCTTTTATTTCGGAGAAGTTCCTGTTCCGACCCCTCGACCATATCGAACAATAAAGACGGTCCTTGTTTGTGTGTGGTGGGATTTTTCTGGAATTATACACTATGAATTGCTTGAATCTGGTCAGACTGTTACATCGACAGTGTATTGTGAACAACTCGAGTGAATGAAACAATTTTGTTGATCTGTTTTGGTCAATAACGTCAAAAAGGATCCTTCAACACGATAACGCGAGACCTCTCTTAAATAACACAGGAAAAAATATGTACTGAATCTCACGCTGTAGGATTACTATCTTTAGAGGTTTTTAGAACATACATTAAGAGGTAAAACAACTAACACTTTATGAGCTGCAAGATTTTACATCAATCCTCGCCTGGGGGCCGCATGGTTTCATGTAATGATAATCCAAGCTAACATGCACGTGTATCCATCTGTGGTCAAATAGTAGAATTACATTGTGCATCGTTATCAGAAAAAAAAATGCCAAGTGGGGTATGACTCTCACGCCAAAAGGCGTGAACGGCTCATAACGCTTGGCTACAAAATCACGCCAAAAGGCGTGAACGGCTCACAAAGTGTTAATAATGTTGGAGAAGTGAAAACCCACTTGGATAAGTTTTTCAATGAAAAATCGAAGGACTTTTTTTTAACAAAAATTGTGTTTTTGCCAGCAAAAAAAAATGATTATATATCGGTCCCCCTTAAATACGCACTCTTCTTCTTCGGATTGCAGAGGCATGTTGGATATTACTTTCATACTCTTATTTCTTGCGATGCTTATTTCAAACATGGCCTTGAATTCTGGTTCATCAAAGCACGGGAAAGCTTTTCTCGCGGACGTTGGCTCGAATTGCGTCACAGCCAAAGCCCTAAAACATCAAATATATTAATTTTGATCTTTGATTTGATATTCTATTATTATTTCAGATACCTCGTAGTATTATCCGTGAGATCTCTGTAAGTGCTTCGATAAAATCCGTGCAGAGAATCGTCGATCTTCCCTTTGAAACTAATTTCGAGCGTGTAATTAATATTCGCTTTGATGTGCGAATCCAATGTAAACATCAATCTATCAATGGATGGATTCAATTCTTTGGAGATGATTTTCATGCGTTTGTTTTTCGACTGGGTCAGAATTACAGTCGGAGCTTTGACTTCAGGCTTTACTGCTTCTAGTGTGGCGTTGCTTTTTGGATCTTCTTCAGTCGCATTCAATAAGCGTTTAATTACGTCGTCATATTTAATCGTGGTGTTTGCAGTCGTGCTGTTAGACATGTCTTCACTGCTCTTCGGCTCCGAGGCGTTGCCCTGTAATTCGCCATTTAATGGTATGATGTTCTGCGAGGTATTGTTCACCTCGGCGGATATCGCAGGGGAGCGCTTCTTCCTCTTCGGTCCAGACTTCGTGATAGAAAACGAAGTCAACGCATTCTGCTCAGTTAAAACTGTTCCGTTCAATATCTCCAAATTTTTCGCATGTAGAGCTATGTGCTTTACATTAGTTTTGTTTGTCGAAAGCGTGATGGACACTTTTCCCTCGAACGTAAAAGATGTTAGATTCGGCTTTATTTTGAGTCTGTAATAACTCGGCTTGACATTGCTCAGAAGACGAACGGTGTCATCCGCAGTTCTTATATGCAGCTCGCCTATATTCCACGATAAATCATCTTCGACCGCAGCCTTTTCCTAATATTAAAATGCGATTTAAAATATATTCCGTTTTTGAAACACGATTACGTCATAAAAACACGTCACGATTAGAAGATAATATTTTTTATACCATTCACCATGTCGGTTTTTATGACTCATGTTAAATACGAGCATATGTGAAGCTATAAAAACATATAGATAATTACTTCGTCTCGGCATGGTGCATAGAAGTACACTAGGAGTCCGACCACAGTCACTAAAACTAATATTCCTAGTATTAGGGATAGAATTCCCCATTTGCTTATGAAGACACCGCCTCTTCTGCTGTATCTAATTACGCCGCCGTTCGGCTCTCCTGGTAAAAACTCCTGCCTGCTGCTCGTCATTAGCATTCCAGATCCTGAAAATATAGTATTTTAAAAATAATTAATATCGGGAAAATCTTGGCTAACGTACCGTGCTATTTGGGACCTCAAATATTTGATTTTTCTCGAATAACTCTTAATATAAATCCTAATATAAAATAAAAACAGCAATATTCGCTTCAATGTTTTTTCTCGCTCGCATCCGGTATGATGTGCCAAGTGCAAGTGAAACGTGTTAGTTGATACTAGTGTCATTTTCACTTCACATTGATTAGTAGAAAAATCCAAAATATCGACAAAATTATGAAGCATTTATGCTTAGAATAATCCTTTTTTTTTTAGAAAAAGTCAATATCTTGACTTGAAATGCTTGGGGTCCCTGAGAGACCCCTTCAGTTGACGCGGTTGTTTTTGAGCCGCCGTGACAGATGGGTTAATATTCGTTTAAACATAATAATTTTCGCTTTAGATGTTTTTTTCTACGAATTTATCAGTTTAAAAATAATATTGTCTTCAAACTTCTAGCTCCAAAAAACACATTTAAAGTTAATAAGTTTAGAAAAATTAAATTTCAGATAGGCAAGGGGAGGGGAGGTGGGGTGGAATTGAAAAGTACCCCAAGGGGGCTAATCGGGCAAAATGATTCTATTCCAAAATGTGTCGAGGAGATTATTAAAAAATATATAAAATAGAGGTTTAATATTTTTATAACATATTAGAATCTAATGCTAATTGATGCAATGCTTAGAATCTGCGACGATAAACTATAAACTACCACGTGGAAGCTGGAAATTATTAATCTTTTTCTAAGCATTAGACGGATATAAGATAAATCTAAAGTAATATCTATTGCTAATTAATATATATAAAGTTAAGATAAAGACACTTTTTATATTAAACATTTTTAACCGATCCGTCACGGCGGCTCGAATACAACCGAGTCGTCCGAAGGGGTCTATTTATAATGGAAGACAGATTCCAAGAATTTCAAGTCAAAATATTGATGAACTTTTCATCAAGACTTTTTTAAAAAATGGATTATTCTAAGAATAAAAATGGTTGTTTATGATATGCTTCATAATTTGGATTGTTTATGATATGCTTCATAATGGTCGATATTTTGGATTTTTTAACTGATTTAACTGATGTCTCGCGGCACGTTTCACTCGCACTCGGGACATTGTACCGAATGCGAGCGAGAAAAAATATCGCGCGCGTGGCAAGAAGCGAATATTGTTGTTTTTTTTTCTTTTTTCGCAGTTGCAGACAATAAAGGCCAATGTTTATTTATAATATTTAATCTTTAGACTATTTTAGACAAATACAAAAATATTGTGACATGTAGGATTTATATTAAAAGAGTTATTCGTGAAAAACTAAAAAACTTGGGGTCTCCAATATATCGGCACGGCTATTTTAAGCTAAGTATCCAAAAAGTGATGCATCTAGGTTTGTGTCTAACGAAGTGATCAGAAATGATTTATAAATCCCTTCTTTGAGCAAATTGTGACCCACATAAATAATTATAGACAAAAACTAAAAAAAATACCCTAACATGTTAGAGAAGAAATCTGAAATCGCTGGATCCTTTCTAATCAAGAGATTCGCCCGGATAGAGTGAGTAATCGTTTACAGATAGTATTTATTATTAAAAAAGCTAGGTCTCAAATGCAGACAGTTTAATCTAAAAAATAGATCTTTAATTCTTTACCTGTATTTACGACAAATTGTATTGTAGATGTCCTCCGTTTTGGAGTCGAAGTTATCGACAGTCTTCTGAAATGTTCGCTCGACACCGAATGCTGACCAATCGATGGTCTTTGATGGAACTCTTGAAACGTCACAGATTGATCCTTTTTGTTTTCTATAGACATTTGTCTTGTTCGTCCATCACGGCCTCTTCTTTATCATTTTATCACCTGCAACGAAACATATTTTAGATAGCGAATATGCAAATCCCGTATAATAAATACGTGCATTGCGAATCATTTGACGTAGTTAATTTATGTATAATTTAAATTTATGTCAAAAAAGCCATTCAAACAAATCGAGCTCATTGTGTGTGCTGCTATTCAGTCGTGTGTGCATTTCTGTGACAAATCTCACATGTGTACGTATGTGGAATGAAGAAAAAAAATGTATTTGCTATTAGTTGGTCCCATTATTTTTGTTAGCCATTGGTGAAAAATCATCTATATTTTTTTTCTAGCGCAAATTAGCATAACGGACTCGACTCATTTTCATCATAGATTTGCAGAAAATGTAGATTGCTTTATTTTCCGAGAGCAAGACCAATTCAAGGCTGAGTGATTTTAGCCACCATTGTCGTTGTAGATTGATGGTTTCGAATAATGAGGTTCATTTGAAAACATAATGTTGACTGACTGCTATGCCAGTGTTTAATCACATGTCGGCGTTGCGATTATAATTAAATATCTATGTATCGATCGAAAATAGTTATTTAATATACTACATAATTATTTGTATATTAAGTAATACTCGTATGTGAGGTATTATAATTTGGGTTACTGATTTCATCGTGTGCACATCTGAATAAATGTTTATATAAATGTTAGACGATTGTTTCAGTAAATCATCCGTCGTGTCGTTCAAAGGCATGAAAATGATTAATTATCGAATTCTTGTTTTTTTATAAAAATAAGTATTTTTGATGAATGATACTAGAGATACAAATTAGGTAATAAATAAAATGGCGTAAATAAACATCTAAGATTGATGGAATAAAATAATCTAAGTCTTAGTGTCTGACGTATCTTGACATTAGTAGCCAAAACAGTTGCTTACTTTATTGTCGAAAAGGTTTGACGTGTTTTATTGAGCTCGGCGATTTTTTACTTGTGAAATGGAAGAATTTTTGGCCTAAACAACACCATTATGCCCCTTGTGACTTATTTATATTTTCGATGATGAAAAAAATATAAAAGGATGACGTTATCCAACGTTCGAAGAGATAAATACAGAATCCCTGATGGAGTTATACTGAAAATTACGTTCCAGAAGTATTTCGACAATACCAAAAAGTCCATATGGCCAGATTGTGCGGCGCACACAGGCACCATAAGTTTAAATGCGCCGAAAGGCGCCCAGCGTAAAAATATTTAATATTAATTCATTAAACTTATACCAATTAATATGTCTTAATTTGTTTTTGCAAAGGGGGGCGTATAGGGGCCCCAAACAAAGTTCTGCACACAGGAGCCGAACAATATTAGCAGCTTTTATTGTTCGCAATTGCGAAAAAAAATTAAAAACAACAATATTCGCTTCTGTAGCCACGGACGCGATGTTTTTTTCGCTCGATCCGCTAAGATTTGCCAATTGAGAGCGAAACGTATACTAGTGACACGTGCCGCGAGAAGTTGGCTTTCTGTCTACAGGCGGCGTGTCCTCGTGGCATGAAATCTTCATAAATATCTTGACTTAAAATGCTTGGGGTCTATTTTCCTTTATAAATAGACCAGACTTCGGACGAAAGAAGGATCTGTTGTATCTATAATATCGTTTGGTTTATCTGATAGTTCTTTAACTTTAAATTCTGAGAGTATTTCTAGTAGAAGACTTGACACTGTTTTAATCTGTCAATCTATGTCAATCTCTCTAATCAGACATTACTTCAACTTTGATCTTGGCTTTATGATGTATTTTATTTTAGTTCTTCTGTTCCTTTTCCTCATTTCTTAGACTGATTCCAAGCATAACTTGCTCTATTACTCGAGTCATGATCTATCGATGAATTGTAACTTTAATTCATATTAATATGAGATATCTTCTCATTCTCGTTCATCTAAGCAGTTTTTGACATATAATCTCGATGGCTTACCAGTTTTTTTTGTGTGGCTTTATTATTATGAGGGTCGTCATTCTTCCTCTCATTCTTTTCTAATCTCAGTAATTCTTTAATTTTTACTTATTAATTTAAAAGCACTGTATAAAATATTTTCGTTTTGTAGATAATTGTTTTTCGACTACTTTGATATTTTTAGGCTTTCTTTGATTGCTTCAACTCCAAGTTATAGTTCATCTACTTCGTTATTGCTTCTATTATCTGCCTTGAAGTTATCCGAAACGTCTAAACTTGCATCTTACCGACTCACTATTTATGGGATGTACTATGATGGTGACGATAAATAAATTATGTCATTTAATTTACAATGAACAATTACAAATAAGTTATGTCAATGCGTTTAATATTAAATAAATTCCATATGTAATACGTAAATTTTAATTAATTCATGAAAAACAAAATGATTGTATGCAATTTTATGCGGGCGTTCTTGCAAAGCATTCGGGTCATTGAAGTTGTACTATTGATTTTTTGTCAATAATGACATCTTTAATACCCTTATTATCAATAATATACGCGGGATTCTTTTTTATGCGTTTTTTTTATGAACACTGGGATTTTTCTATGACACGGTTATGAAAAACATCATAAAGTGGATCCGGTGTGTATTTATAAAAAAAATATTCTTATAAAATTACAGTGGATGTAATCGATTTATGTCATTATGTCATCAGATCTTGCATTGTGCATGTCTCGTTTTATTTAATCGCCATTGTGATTCCATCCAACAATGCAACTCGTGTAATTTTGCAGGTTTTCATTACACGGTCGATCGACTGTACAAAATATAATTAATTTAAAACTAAACTTTGCACATACATATCTTATTAAACATAATGACATGTCGTTTTTAAATTAATGAGCATTTTTTCGAGATGAGTAAATCTTTAAAAATAGATAAAGAACTATTCCATGAAACACACAGACGGATGTTTAATCAACTGCCGTATTGTGGCCAGTTGTGAAATCAATAAAATATGGAAACGTCGAATTATCATGAATTAATTTTGCGGATCAGAGAAATCTGTATAATTGACGATACGACAAGTATATTTAAAAAAAATAAAGATTTATTCTACCTACGCCATCCACGTGCTCGTCTTCTTTCGATGTTTCTTTCTTGAATATTCGGCGCGATTAATATATTTTCTTCTCAAACAACAAATTATTATCAAAGCCAATGATTATTACTATATTTCTATGATTAGGAGATTTATTCTCGGAGTTTATTTAATTATTTGCGCGATATAGGAAATGCGACCGGCGCACTCTACGCCGCAATTCGACTGTAGTCATACGTTCGAATTTTAATTATCGAATTTCGAACACGAACATCAACCATTGGTTCACGAAACACTCAAAACTAATTTTATATGCATCATAAACAAATCACGCATTTTTAAATCAATGTTTGCGATCAATTTATTGCGATTTTTTGTAAAAATCTTAATTATTATAAATGTCCCATTAATTAAGGATATTGCCATTGAAGATTTATTGCTGAAATACGCATTTACATGGTCCACAGTACAATTTCATTTTAAGTCCATCAGAAAATTGAAAAAATGGTTGTGTAGAGTAATAGCTCTGGTTACCGGAGAGTTCCCGAGAGCACCTGTCCTCATACTTGGCGGAAGAAAAAGTACACGCGAACGAGATCGATGGTAGTGAAGTAACGCCATTAAGGGCAACTCGCACAGTGCAAGTGGGTTAAGTACTGCGCCAACAGCTTGAAGAAGTGCTTTGCCAAGTAGATTGATCTTCTTTTCTCGAGAGTTACATACCCCATGCGCTGGGGTATAAACTGGGGTAGAATCCAAACTCCATCATGTAGAGATATCCTTCTCAAGACAAAGCATAACATTCTTGATGATCTCATACACACGTCTGATACTTTATGTTGGAATCAAACAAAATACACAGGTCTTACACACAAATTTCTTAGGAAGGGTTATGTTTCCAAGTCTGTAATTAAAAATGATCCTTTGCTCTAGAAAATGTCATTCAAAATTTGGTAAAACGGGGGGATATCCAAAAGGCCAAAAATGTGTTTGGTGCAGTGTCTGTTATTCTCAATTTTCAATTACAGCATAGAAACCTACACCATAAAGAAGAACATGAAAAAGAAAATTGACGCCTTTGAAATGTGGTGCTGGCGACGTCTGCTGAAAATATCATGAACCGCTAAAAGCACAAACTTGTCTGTCCTAAATGAAATGGAGCATGTCAATGAAGACCGGCTTTCTACCTTTCTACCTTTCCATCTCGCCAGAGGAAATGATAACCTGGAGAAGCTCATCGCGCTTGGAAACGTACAAGGACGCATGGGAAGGAGCAAAGGGAACACTCGCTGGAGTGACTAAGTGAGCACCGACACAGGCTCCACAGTAGTGGCTGTGATGTGGGATGCAGAATACAGAGAATCCTGGAGAAAGAAAATCAAGAAGATTGGAAGGTATGGGTGCCGACTAAAGAAGAAGAATGGAATATTGCCCAATCGTGCAAAGAATCAATGTCCAACTGATCATCTTCCGTTGAAGCAACGGATCGAAATATTATTAAATCGTCTGCGAAAAGTGAGAATTTACAATTAAGGACCCGATGAATATCATTTATATATAAAATAAATAATAAAGGTTCTAAATTTGACCCTTGCGGAATGTCAGAAGGTTTATTGTAAGCATATAACGTTTGGTAATCTTATATCACATATTGTTTCCTCTCTGTAAGGCAACTCGGGGAAGAAACGTATTAGATAATCAGAGAACTCGGAGAAGTGTAATAAATAACGTCGACTTGGACCTCCAATCCAGTAGTTATATGTATTATATATACATATGAATGATGGGGCCAATATTGAGAGCCTCAAGATTTTAATTTTTCTCGAATAACTCTTTTAATATAAGTCCTACACGTCATCAACTTTTTGTATTTGTCTATAAAAGTCTAATAAAATAAAAAAAATGCAAAATATCGACCAAATTATGAAGCATACCATGAATAACTATTTTTATTCTTAGAATATTTTTTTTAATCAAGATTTCATCAATATCGTGACTTTAAATAATTGGGGTCCATTTTTCATAGTAAAAAGTGCTCTGGGAGGACGCAGAATATATCACTTTTAAGGTCCATGAGTCAGACCTTAAAAGTGATATATTCTCGAAATGCGTACGAAATACAAAAATAGTGCAAATTATTCAGAGATTTTTAATTTAATCTTGTTTATTTTTCACAGAAATGTACTTTTGGATATGGTTAAATATTTACACGTTGATTATCTTCGACGTGGGTAACGCTGCTGATGCAAAGGTAAGTAAAAACATAATTATATAAGGTTGAGTCATACTGCGTTGTTTACTAAATGTTGCTTTTGTATTACAGGTTTTTCTCTAACAAATTATTTAATTGATTGTCAGTGGTTGGACTAAATGGAGCCCTTGGGAATTTGTTAAAATGTGATAAATATAGCAACAGTGCAACACGCTGCTACAGTGACAACCAAAATCATTTGTGATGTGTTGCGCAGAGGTGTTGTTAACTTAGTTGAACTTAGGAGTCACTTAAGATTGTTAGAAAAATAAGTAGCCCTTTAGATCATAACTTATTTCTAAAGGAAGGCCCCCGTTGTTGTCTTCTGAGGTTTCAAGAGGAGTTAGAAGAAGCGAGTCCACGACGACTGATCATCGAGAATCAAGTCAAACAGTATATCTTATTTGTACCTCCAGATCTAGAGGCAGAACACCTGCTAGGATCAGGAGAACTGATGAAGACGTTCGATAAGCGCGGGTGAGTAACAAGAGTACACATCTCTGGACTGCCAGCAGATGTCTCTTGACCGTAATACTGGTAGCTCTATGAGTCCAAAAGCTAGATCCACAAACTGCGTTAGAGATGAACTGAACTTCAGGCCCGAAATAGAAATAAGAACCTATTTTTCATCGGGTAGTAACAGCAGATGAAAAAAGGTTCGTCTATAATCAGGACACTGAGCTGAACCAAGAGAGATGCCATTAGGTACCTCCATGGCAGTACTTTGTTTCGGTGGGACATGAAGGTTATCGACTATTATGAATTCTTTTAACCTAACCAAACATTTAATGCTGAGTGATATTTTAAACAGCTGCAAATATTAAACTTGAAACTTGTAAAAAACGACCCGAGTTGATTAATCGCAAGAGTGTTGTTTTTTATCACGACATTCTGCAATGATGCAGCGGATAATTCTTTAAATTTGAATAAGCCACGAAAATGTATGTTCTCTCACATCTGTATGTTGTTTCAAAACGACATCAAATATATCAGGTAGTTCATTTTTCTGTTAAAGTTATAAACTGTTTTTCAATTTACAACATCTAATAAGTACCTCTTCTCTAGAAAGCCAGCGCATCTCAGAACTAAGAACAGGTTCGTCACATTCTCTCATAACTCTCCTTATTTAATGTCCTTGCTCTAATTTTATTCACAAATTTCCCAACTTGTAACATAACATGTTGCATATTTATAGTTTTTTCACGCAGTGCCTTTTGGTGTATAATATAGTAATATTTTAAAACAGGAATATTTATAAATACAAGTTTACAGCGTTTCCTATCATTGACGACGCTCCGTCAGTACACACACTGATATATTTAATATAATCTAATTTTAGATTTTCTAGCCATGATTTTACTATCTCAAATGTATCTGATCCTCATGTTTTACTATGCAATGACTAAAGACAGACAATTTGAAATGCGCCACTTATAATCTTCTAATGCGCCACGATTGGCGCATACCCCATAGACTGGCTACCACTGTTTTGAAGCATCCACCATATTCTCCTGACTTTGCTCTATCTGATTATCACCCTTTTTATTGCTAAAAAATATTTAGATAGAGAAAAATGCATCGGCCACATTCTACCTAGCCGTGCCGATGGGGTATATTTCGGACCCAAAGTTTTTGATTTTACTCAAATAACTCTTCTAATATAAATCCAACATGTCACAAAACTAGGCAGCGTGTCCTCAGATTGTCACAGTTAGTAATAATAACAGTTTTGTAATATAATGATTTAATAAAGTAGACACTTTTTCTCCTTACGAATACCTGGGAACTTATGACGTAAGCTTATACATTTTTTTTAAATAGTATTGTTATGAAGAATCTACGAATGGCGACAATGCCGTTGTGTGGCCATACTCGCCAGACTCTCAGAAGAAAGTGGTATCGAATCCACTGTGTCTGACAGCTAATCAAGAGCTGGTGACATGAGTCTGCGAAGATTCTTCGTATCCGAAGCATGACGACAATCAAGATTGCAACGTGACCAAATCGACACCTCCTTCAGACTGAATTACGCCAGCATTGAACTAGAAGGTAGCATACGGATTTGCTACAACTCAACGTCTGCGCAAAACTGGGATTATCCTTGCCTCACGTCAGGATCATCGATGATGATATTCGATTTGGAAAAAGATGGATAGAGAACCGTTATTGAATAAATTTAAATTTCCTGATTGAAACTGATACGGCTGGGTAGAACCACTCAATTTGATGAAAAGTTAAAGTTCTTTAAGATAAATTCAATGTCAAAACAAAAATTGCTCTTATAAATATCCATCGATATGTATCTTCAAAGAAGACCATTTGCTTCCGTTGCAGTGTCCATCAAGATGCAAGATATGAACTGAATTCAGGACGATGTTATGATTCGGAGAGAAAATTTAATTAAATATTACTTACTTTTAGCATAAATTAAGGGTTTTTTTATTTATTCATTATTATTAATTGAATATTGACTCACCTCAAGAAGTTGTATATCGAAGACGATTGCTAAACGTAATGTTTGCAGTCGAATCGCAGATCTAAGACTGATTATCCCAATCATCATCATCATCACCAAGGTAAACAATTAAGGAATTTGCAAAAATGTGCGAAGCAAATCAATCCAGCCTTCGCACGTGAAACAGCGTTATTTTTCGGTTAATTAACACTACTTGACATTGCGATGATTAGTACGGACGTGTTGATAATCATAATGAAGCAAGCTACGATATAATACAAGAATTGTCGTTAATTCGATCATAATTGTGAAATTCACGATCCCTGATTAATCGGGCAATGGCGATAAATAATTAACGAGGCTGTACATATGTGTGTACTGATTGATTCAGCTCTATAAATATGTTTAATGAGTTATCTTTTTTTAGGGTTGCTATATATATTTATTTTTCATATAAATTGTTTATGTAAAGCGGGGGAAATTTCTTTAATATTGCAGAGAGACGAACATTGCGAGTTGAAGGCCGAGTGTTGCCACAAATAAGTCAGACGAAAACAACAGGAAGTGGATAATATAGCAACACCAGACTGACAATCAATGGACGAACATATAAATTTGAATCGTATGTATATTTATGTTTTTTTTTTTGAGCTGAAAAATAATACGACGCCATTGTGCACGGGCGTACAACAATAACTTTCACGTTGGGGTCCGCCATTTGTATTCTTTTCAGCGTCCACGTGAAATATGATCGCGGCGTCGAAACAATGGGACGCTGGGCAGAAATATAAAAGAGAGACCAAATTTCACACTATTTATTCTGAAATATTTAAACAGATGCTAATGCCGTTCATAAACATATTCAAATTGTACGGTGCTTCATGCACACTGCTCCGGATATCTATGTGACAACGAAGCACACCATGACACTGTCTTATATAATCCGAACTACATCGTCAAGGAAAACTGTGCTGTGACGATCGTTTTTAAATTTTAATAATTAAAAAAAAAATGGTCACCCTGCGCATTAAAACACGACGCGTTTGCACGGTTTCGATTTAGCACAGACATACTAAATTATTTTTTAAAAACATTTCAATATGAATGAGAGTACTGTTAATAATTGCATCGATGATGGACACAAAATAAGTTGTTATGGCCCAATTAAAAATGTCGTAGTGTATAATTGCACAGCTAACAAAATGGCGGATCAGTATTCATTTGTATTGCATTAAATATTCATTGTTTTATGAACCAATGTGTATGATTTAAGATCATCACGAATAAGGACTTAAAGATTGATGAGCACTGAGTTAGAGGAAGGTGAAGGATCTAAGAACGGCGAGTTATGGAAATTATTTTAATGAAGATGAATTGATAGATATGGCAATGGACCGGGGTTTCAGTTGGCATATGTAATACATACAAAAAATAAAAACTAAACTACTAAACAATGAAGTAGAGTCTCATTTCTAACCATATAATTATGCTAAATAAAATTGCATAAACATCGGTAGATGGCAGTTAATTGAAATAATTTCTGTCATATGCAACTAATGATAATTTCTTCACATACCTGAGGATCGTAACCATTCTTGACTTACATACTCTTGATTTTGGCTTTTCAGGATCCATTACCAAGCGCAACGAGGTTCTCTAAGCTACCGTTTCTTCTAGTAAAATGCCAAAAGAAAATTGATGGCTTTGAAATGTGGTGAAATGACCAAGAAGACCAACTTTCTACTACATGTCTCAAAAGGATTCTTCGATACTTTGGACATCTCGAAGAAACGATACCCGGAGAAGCTCGTCGCACTTGGTAACGTACAAGGGAGCAGATAAATGGACAGGGCGCTCACCCGCTGGAGCGACTAAGTGAAGACCGCAACGGACTTCACCGAGATGCTGATTGCAAAGGATCCTGGGGAGCCAAAATCAAGAAGATTCAGGAAAAGAATGGTCACGATCCTCTGATATGAGGGTACCGCCTCAAGATAAAGATTATCATCAGCTTAGTTAGAAAATATTGATCTCGAATCCTAGTTTCTTACTTTCACGTTCAACTCTTTTGACCAATTCAGTCAGTCATTTCTTCTTAGCACATCTTAAATTGGAAATGTGGATTTAAGGGCTATACTTCCCGTATAAGTTTATTTCCATTAACTTACTTTATATATTAAATAAAAATTGACATCTCCGAAAGTAAGACCAGGTCTTACTTATTTTTGTTACTAAAGGTGCATTAGGGTTTAGTTTTAGAGGATGTTTATTAGGTGTCTTTATATGATCAAACTTAATAAAAAGACTGGATATTTACTAAGTTTAAGACAGGTTTTGTATTACTTTGATCATATTATATATTGATATTATTATTTAAGAGAGAGCCAAGCAGCTTGGAGAAGCTTATCATTCTAAGGATTGTATATATAGTTACCTTACAGAGAGGAAACAATATGTGACATACGACTCCCAAAACGTCGTATGCTTACTATACACCTTCCAGCATTCCAAAGGGGTCAAATTTAGGACCTTTATTATTTGTCTTATTTATAAATGATATACATCGGGTCCTTCAATGTAAATTTTCCCTTTTCAAAGACGATTTAAAAATATTTCGGTTTATTACTTCAGTGGATGATATCTAGAGATACGTAATTATCGCATTTTGCGATAAATGCGACATAGAAGCGATAGAAGCATGGAAAGCGCCAAAATGGTACTTTGATCAGCGGCTTCATCATATCTTCAAATTACATACTGCACGCAACCTCCTAAGCAATCGTTCACAGCATCCGGCCATTGACCGCTAAACGCCGGTATCGGACGTGTGTATATGATCATCAATAATGTTGGGCTCTTGAGAAATTCTCATCACTTACGTAGCACCTTAGTAATACGAGTGATATAAGATGCATTGGTTCGGAGCTTGCTCGAATCAGGTTCCATTATATGTGCGCCTTATGACGCCTTGAATTCTCCCAGAGTAGAGAAGATACAGAAGAAATTTCTTAGATATTTCTACATGAGAGAGTTTGGATTATACCCAAGTGTATACCCCAGTACATGGGTACAGGGCTGCCTGGTGTATGTAACCCTCGAAAAAAGAAGGTCGATTTACTTGGAAAAGCACTTCTTCAGGCTGTTGGTTGGCGCAGTACATAACCCTCTTGTACTTACTTTTGTACCCAGGATGAAGCTGTGTCAGACCGGTCCGACACAGCTCCATCCCTTGCCATCCACCCACGCACCGGCTTTCTAAAAGCCGTCCAATCGGTGCAAATAAAGCAGCTCTTCAAGAAAGGAATATAGGAAAATATTGCACACCTCCGAAAGCTGATGTGGTGCTAAACAAACGCGCTGCAGCAAATTACACTGCTGACTGATCCATGTGTCCGATAGGCCCTCCACCGAAGACCTGGAGAAATGCCGCATCGGATAGCATACAGTGGCGTCCATATGGACAGGAACGGCGAAACGCAATCGTAACCGATGACGTGCCTACACCAGCAGTGTGGATGCTACTAGGGTAAATCTTTAAGCTTAGTCTTGAATTACCGTGGCTAGTCAGGAATTGACTGACCCAAAAGTCTGGGAAGATCCGTTTACAAAGTTAAAGTTCGGCCTGAGGCAAAAGAGATGGTCCGCCTTTGGGAGTAACCCACCTCCCGCCAATGACTAAGAGCCGATCGTGATTTCCGTGATTTGGGAAGCCGCCGATTCCCGATTAAAATTCGTAGTGGCGCCGAATTGAATGAAATGTTGTTTCGTCCCCGAAATGGCGCGAGCTGTTCTATTGCTTTCACCTCACTACCATCGAGCTCAGTTCTGCGCAGCTTTCCTTCCGCCAAACAAAGAGTACGTTCTCGGATACTCTCCAGTAACCAGAGTTATTACTCTGCTCGACCATTTGGCCGACTACGTAGATATATTTGATGTTAAATATCGACATTTTGTTGATCTTTTAGATGAGATTTAATAATTTTATATAACGCATTAGCCAATGACGGTATTTTAATATTTTCTTCTATTTATTGTTTTTTATACATTTATACTTTTATATATTTCTTCTCTCTATTTTATATTTTAAATTATGTATTTTTTTAACAATAATACTCTGTTTTAATATCCCCAATTAAGTAGAAAGGGATTTAGAAGACAAAGTAAAGTTTTTCGTCTACAAATATAAACATCTACTTCTAGAACTTCGTCATAATCCATAAAATCCAGAATTTCTTGCAACGCCATTTCCTGTAAACCACTGATCGATATATCTTAAGCCAGCATTTACTTCGATCAATCTACTATGTTTTGTAGACATGGCTTTATAAATTTATACTTTGATTCCTTAATTATATTTTTGATAGTCATTGATTTGACTTCAGTATCTTCAAGCTTGAACATTGTTGTCGGCTTTCTTAGAGAAAGTTAACATCGCCGAAAGAAATCATCCATGTAGTATTGCGACGCTTTGACTCCTTCGGGGGATATATCTGTGATATTATTGCAAGAGCAGATGTTAAGATGTGAGCTCTGCACCTAAATAAAGCCTTTATTGTCCTGTCAGCAATCTACTTCTAGATAAATTTTGCAGATCAGGATATAGCTTACTCGTCTACTATTAACTTAGGTTGCCATTTATATATCCATATTCTGTTTACCATTTTCAAAACATCGGTGGTTAACATATCTACTGGAAGTGGAAAGGTTCCTGTTTGGGAAGTCAATATATTATTCCATTTTTTTTATTTGTGAACTCGATAATAACTAGGCTTATTTTCGGGGTAGGGTTTTTATAATAAGCAACCCTAAAAAGGGGCTTATTTTAAGGTTAGGTTATATTTTCGGGGAAACGCGATAATAATACTTGGAGAAACTTCATTATTACATTTTAAGAGTTGTCCCGATCTAGGAAGATAGATATGTTAATAAAATGATGCATATAATATCCTTATATGTTATATTTTTTAGGTCGGCAGCGAGGGATCGACCTTTTGACCTGACCGTCCTCAAACGGCGTGACTTGCCGTCTCCGCACGAAGCAGAGTGGTGGTGAGGGCATCCAGTTGTTTGTTGGCCGAACCGAAGCGGCTCTTTGGTCTTCCGCCGTTCCCAATCTCGGCTAACACATTGCTAACAGGATGATTGGCCAATTGGAGCAATCAGTGATTGGCCCATCGTCCCATTTGCGTCGACACACAATGTTCCTGTCGGCGAGTAAACAAGAATGTCAAACTTTTCCGGGAAAATTGGAAAATTAAAAAAAATAATGACATAGAAAAGCGTCGTTTAAGCAATCGACACATTTAATAATAAAAAGTAAGTAATATTTATGCATATTTTAAATCAAAGATATAAAATGTGAATGTGATTTATTCAAATTTGTTATTCATTTTTTTTAAACGGCTAAAAAATAGAAGAAGCTTTCTCATGTGCGTCGTTACGATCGATTATTTACAAAGTTTTTCACATGAAAGGGGGCACGTAACTTGGATTATCCTTGCGCAATTTTCGCCATAGCCCCTATTGTTGTGGTTGTTGAGTCGGTTAAGTGAGGTAGAGTGGCAAACGACAGTAATTGCAAGCAAATTGGTCAATTTCATCTGCTGCGTTATCCATTAGCCAACAGGAACGTTACCCAGTTGGACACTCTGACCTGTTGTTTCCAGTTGCCGTTTCATCTGACAAGAATCAAATCAAACGAGGTGAGCGAATCTCTCTTAATAATGCATGAAAGCAATAGTAAAACTCTTGTAATCGCGAAAATCGCCGAATTTTCCCGCTTTTCACGCAACTATAAAGTCACAACCTTACAAAATGAAACTAAAATATCTACAAAACAACCGCCGATTTATTGCTTGGGTTTTAAAATCATAATAAAACGATAGAATACATTTAGATATATATTTTTTATTATAACTTATATTAAAATAATATATTAATAAAATAATTTCATGTAGTATCACTCAGATTAATTTTTTTTATCCGATGGTTAAATTTATTACAATGTAGATTTACTTAGTTTAATATAAAGTCTATTTTTTATGCGGTTTTGAAATACTTATGCTGAAATCATCACGTTGATATATTGATTTTGGATGATACCTTAATCTAAGAAGATATTGAAGCTATAGAATTTTTTTACAATACAAATACATAAGCTATAGAATTATAGGGACCTATATAAAACATTCCCGCATACATCGTTTTAATTTTCTTTTCCTTTGAATATAATAAAAATATAATTAAATTTGAAAAAAATACAAAAAAATTATGGGGCCAACGACACGCGGTGTTCCCAAGCGGTCACCCATCCAAGTACTGACCGCGCCCAATGTTGCTTAACTTCGGTGATCGGACGAGAACCGGTGTATTCAACGTGGTATGGCCGTTGGCGAATCTTCGTCTCCTAACAAGCCGTCAGATAAAATTCGGTTCAAGATAATGGTGGAAATAGTTTTCATCTCTAACTCAGAGATGGCGTCATAAATTTAATAATAAAAATATTTAATTCTTATACTAGTCAAGTCAGGCTTTTATGGGGTTCATATTTCATGAAAATTATAATATATTTTTTTTTCTTTATGTAAATATAATCTGTGCAATAAATTGGAAAACCATTTTCTTTGCTCCAAATATGTATGAGCTTTCAACATTCAACTAGAGATGGAGATTTTTTTAAATAATGTTTTAGCAAAAAAAATATATTTTTTCGACTATGATATGACATTTTTTGGTTAATAACTCAGTAGAGTTGGGCTCCTTGGTTAATATATCGACGCTGGAAAGCAATCTTGCTGTATCTCGAAAAATTTAACTTCACAGAGGAGTCGTAAAAATATTTAAAATGCTAATAATTCTTACGCTAAAAGAAATAAAACCGTAATTTAGATCTTTTATACAATTAATCTTACATTTAGTGAAAAAAAACATCAAAATTTAAACGTGTTATCATATTTACGTGATATTACTAAAATGTCGAGTTAAACTCGACATAGGACCCACCGGAAAAAAACGTCGTCGAGTCAGACTCGACATAGGACCGCAAAGAGATCTTTTTATGCGATTTTAAAAGGACCATATGTAAAATGGGTACCAATAAACTTTGAAAAAAAATACTGGGAATAAGATAGTTCCGAAGATGGCTTTCCGGTCTGGTAAATCAACGGCAAAAGCTTCAATTGATTAAAATAATGAAGAAAGTTTAGTTTGATTGGATGATGAATCATTTATTTTTGTTCCTTGATATCTACAAAACAAAATAAAATGCCTCTACTTGAATAAAGTGCCATGGTTCACAGAAAAACAGCAGGAAAAAAAACATTTGGATATAAATCAAAACTATTAACCATTTTAAATTCGTTAAAATATTAAATAATTTATTCATACCGATCAAATTGTTCGAGATAATCCGATCTTTATGTGCTTGTGATTTCTTTTTGTGAATTTCGCGTTTTTTCCCATAGCAATGAAACCCATAACACCCTTGTAGACGGGTCACAAATCACAAAATAGACGAACAAGACGAACCCTTGCAACGTTGCCGTGAGACAGAACAAATAAGAGAAGATCATACTGCCCCCTGTCACCGCCAGCAGTCCGAATATCCACGAAAGTCCCAGCAAGAAGAATAGTAATATGGACAGCCTCAACTGAGACATGACGATCTCTGGATCGCTGGAACGACGCTTTCCATCCGGACCGATGCTTATGGAGCGCATCACCAAAATGAAGACAATCAAATTAGTGCCCACGATCAACGACACCGGAAGCAGAACGCTGAAGTACAGTCCTAATCCTTGAGGATAGCATAGTGCCGTTGGATCACGCCCTGTCGCAAGTGGAGCAGCTGGAGGAGGAAGATACGCCGTGTGATTTACCAGAAGAAGAATAGCCACGGGTATTACCGGTAAGCCCCATCCGGCCAATGAAAATTTCACCATGAATCTGGCAGGCCTCTGTGCGCCCAACACCTTTACGTATCTTGCAAATTGTAGCAACGCAGAGAGCAGCATCCACATGAACGCTGCTAGTACAGTATAGTGAAGCATTGCACCTATGATTATGCAATGCAGATCAGTCTCGTAAGCGCCATCTTGCGATAGCATCATGATGGACTGCAGGGCTATAGCCGCCGAAAGCTGTAACAGCACTTTGGTGCCGGGTTTTTGGCGCCAGTTTTTGAAGAGGACGGCCGTGGCTGCGATTCCGGCCACTCCGACTAGCGATAACGAGCAACCCACTAAAGTTATAGCATTCAATGCTCTGCCATGGTATTGGTATATGATTACATCGGCGGAGTTCTCCCCGCCACCACCGCGGAATCCCAAAACCAATTGCGCGAAATGCGTCAAGTGAAAGCATGCACACACATCTAATTCTCCGTAGCTGGCTACGAAAAAGCAACCCTTGTTCGACCATTGACCCATGGATATCTGATGCGTGGTGCTAAAGTCCCAATAGGCGCATTCCCTCTTTGTAGTTTTGTTCCTGTCGAGTCTTCTGAACACAATGGGTAACGGCAGTGGAAGATCAGCCTCGCGTCCTGGTATTGTGACGCTGACCACTCTGCTGTTGACGATGTCCTTGAGCGGTTTTGTTTCTTGGAACACTATGTCGTTGTTAAATATGTCGATTATTATGTTAAGCGATGTTTTATTGGCGCTGGTGGTGTTGTTATCTGTTTGATTCGACAACGAAATGCTTTCTAGAAGATCGTGGGGCAACCACGTGGCTATCTCCAAACCTTCGATGGCTATTATATCGCTCACAGTCATGTTGGGAGTCAAAGGAATAATGTTCATATCGGTGAAGAGTGTTGAATTAACGCCGGGCTTCCTAGCCAACGCCAATCCTGTGACGTTGCTCACGAAAGGATTAGAGATTTGTATCACGAACAGAGGAGTGACGGCGATGTCCATTCCTTTTACTAGATCCACGAGAATATCGCTTTCGTTGTTCGCTATTTTTGATAAGATGATATCTAAGCTTTCCAGAAGCACGTTCGATGAGTTCATGGTCTGGGCAAGATTGAGACACGATTCTTCTATGTTCATTATGCTGTCCATTATGTTGGCTATGTTATTTGTGTCGCCCAATTCTACCATGGACGAGTTTTGGTCTGACATCTCCACGATCATCTTGAGCGATAGCGACAAGAAGTATACGTCGGCTGGTATTAAATCTTCTTTATCGTTGAGTATTTCAATCATATCGTGCGCTAGAAATGAAGATGTTGTTTCAATGTCTGTTTTTCCCTTGGCCAAGCTGTAAAGAAACGTTGTTCTGTTAGTCGGCTCGTAGTTTTTGCTGCATTCGCCGATTTCTTCTTCCCATTTTCCTCCATACAAGAAAGAACCACTGCATTGTCTTGTGACAGGAAGACCATTGCTCTGCATACAAAATTCTTTCGGTGCCGTATTATCGCCTATGTTGGTTATCTCCCAATGCAATGTGGACACGTTGCTATTGTCATCTGGTAAGCAATACATTGTGCTTTTAAAAGATATAAATGCATATTTTGAAGATTTAGCAAATATAGTATTGCAAATACCGGTCATGTTATAGAACGCTTGCAGTAGATTGCAATTTGAATTGTTTGAACATCTTTCGAAATCGTCCAGTGGTACGACCATATGGTACAGCACTATCGCATCTCCACTATCTATGTCCACGTTCTCGACTTCCATCGTATACACTTCTTCTATATTCAACAAATCTTCTATAGTCTCTGCTTCCTTCTCCCAATTCGGATTGCAGTCGGCAGGATCGACGCATATCTGTTTTAATTTCAGCTTTAACGCAAATCTGTGGCCTTCCGAAGTCTTAGCAGCTACCAAAACTCTTGGAGATGTTATCAGTTTGAAATCTATGGAGCTGTGTCCTTCGCACCAGTATTCGCCGGATTCATCAGTGGAATATTCAAGTTCAAAGACTGATTTTTCAACCTCGTTGTTCGATATGATCTTATCTAATTGATCTAAGATTAGATCTTTGAGAGAGAATCTCATTTTTCTATACGGCTGCTCTTCTATATCGGCAATTTCGACAAATCCTTTGGCATTTGTGAAACATCTAACTCCCGCTTCTTCAATGTCGTCTTTCCATAGATACCTTGGATTGTATATGGTGAGGAAGAGTTTCTTGAGATCGCCAGAGAATTGCAGTGATAAATCGACATCTTTCTTTGTAGGTTTTACTTGACAAGCCATGCACGGTAGCGTCGAAGATTTATTTAACAACAGCCACCTGAACTTTTCATTGATGGCGCCTCTCGCATTTGACACGGTGGAAAAATCAGTTTGCGAATCCCACATAAGATATGTGATGTTGAGGTTTGGATACCAAGAAAATGCGCCGTTTTCTCTAGCGAGCGATGTCCAACACATGTTTGACATATCGTAATCCTTGAACGAGGATGCCTTTTCGAATAGAAAGTTTTCTAAATATTTACTTATCTGAAGCGGTTGTTTGCAGCGTTGCTTAACAAAATTATCCCAAGTCGCGCCTTTTTCTTCAATCTCCAAGCCATAGCATCGTCCTGAATTCAATTCGTATCTTGCAGCTCCGTATCTTGGTGGACAATGCAACGGAAGCACATGATCTTCTTTGAAGATACATATCGATGGATATTTATAAGAGCAATTTTCTGTTTTGACAGTGAATTTATCGAGATCAAGAAGCAAACAATTTTGAGAAACTGGAAGTCTTGAAAATTTTATTTTTTCATCAAACTCGAGTGGCTCTCCCCATTCGTCTCCAACTGTTGTCCAGACGATGGGACCGTAAGGCACAATCCTCCTAGCGGGCAGCCATACCAGTTTCCTATCCGGAAATTCCAATTTATTCAATAACAATTCTCTCTCCATCTTTTCCAAATCGAATATGGTCATCGATGATCCTGACGTAAGACAAGGATAATCCCAGTTTTGCGCAGTCGTCAAGTTGTAGCAAAACCGTATGTTGCCGTCTAGTTCAATGCTAGCATAATTCAACGGACAGGGGTCTAATGAAGGTCTCGATTGGGTCACGTTGCAATCTTGAACGTCGTCATGTTTTGGATACCACGAAGAGTCTTCGCAGACTCGCGTCACCAGCTCTTGATTAGCTGTTAGACACAGTGGGTTCGATACCACTTTCTTCGGAGAGTCTGGCGAGGATGGCCACACAACGGGGTTGTCGCCATTCGTAGATTCTTCATTGCAATACTAAAAAAAAAACAATAACATTAGAAAATAAATACATAACGCATAACGTATTTTTTTTACTTACCTTTGCATTAGCAGCGTTGACCACGATGAAGATAATCAACGTGTAAATATTTGGCCATATCCTAAAGTACATTTCTGTGAAAAATAAACAAGATTAAAGAATCTCGGTATATTTGCACCATTTTTATATTTCAAAATATTTGTCTGGAAAGTCCAAAGTCTGGCTAATATTTAAGATTTGGTAGAACCTTTCAGATTATCACATAAATTCATAGTCCTGGCAGCGAAGAAGTGCACATGTTTCATCAATTATCTTTAGAAATTATTGGACAGAATCAATGGCTTTTAAATAAATATGATAATAATGCGAAATTATTTTAATCAATTTATGCCATCACCTGATATATGTATGACGCCGATTGCATCAAATCACATCATGATCCCGAAGAGCTCCGGTGTCCTTTGTCTTGAAGCCGGAGCGAACCGAAGGACTACTGACGACCATGCCGATAATGGACCGTCTGCTGATATCAGCGACGAGCTGTTCCATCTCTTCAGAAACACTCGATGGTACCAGATAAGAGGAGCGAAAAAATGTTTGCATTATGATATCCGGCATAAAAACTCTAGGTCAATTAATGAATTCATCATAGTAAATATTGAGGCTGATTACTGTTGTTAGAGAATCGCTAATTACATCATATAAAATCTTAACGATTGAATAATAGGAATATTCTAGAATCTAATATTATTCATTTGTGTATAAAAAATATTCATATCCTATGAAATTATTTTAAATAATTTGTTGTGTAATTGATTTTCAAGAAATTTCATACATTTTCAGCGATGGCGTCATGCTTTTTATGCATTTCACTAATTTTTTTTTGAGTGGTGTTTGTTGACACCTGTCTATTGACACATGTTTCACTAAAACAGTAGCTTTTAGTATCCAAATTAAGTGCTACAAGCTCAGTGAGTCAAGTACTTGACCGAAATACATCATTTTTTATATTCAACTCTCATATTCATCTGATAACGCCATACTGATAATACAATAAATTAATTAATACATACTAACGAATAACATTTGCAATATTCATTTAATGTGGACAAGATCTTGTCGGATATAGCCGGATATTTAGACTTTCTGAGTAGTTTTGTTTATCTGAATTTTCATATCCCTGTTTTATGTTAGTTATATATTATATTTATTTGATATTTAAAGTTATTTTAATATATAATTGAATATTACCAAAACGTTGACGTTTTTCGTCTTTGAACATAGTAAGAAATCGCAAAGGGACTATGCCCGGCGTATATGGAAGCTAATGCATCATCGCAGTGTTATTTTTGGTCATTTTTTTCCATAAATTTCCTAAAAACTCCAAGCAAAACGAAGTACGTGAAAGCTTTTCGACAGCTAAAAATAAAATAAGCATCCTTTAAGGCTACCAATGTCAAGATACGTCAGGGACAAATGTACCAACACGGCAATAACAAATTTCCATAAATGGATGATACAGTCCTCGAAATTAAAAAAAATCCGCATTTATTTTATTATTAAATCTTATATGATTCAAAGGTTGCAAACCCCTGATACAACTAATATTCACTATATTTAATTATAGTAATACCTTATTTTTCTGTATGTATCAATTAAAATAATGTCATAGATTTGTGATCCATTATTTAAAAACATTCAACCCTCCTATAGCGCCAAGCTAGAGACCACGTTATAGAGACCAACTCTATAGAATACTAGGCACCAATATAAAATTTAGGGTTAGGTTTTTTATAAATTATATTTTGTAGCGTTTTGTAGAAAACGATATGAGGGAGCGTTATAGGAGGGTTGACTTTAATATTTTTTCTATTAAAAAAACTGTTTCCCAAAAATAATATATGTTTTTAAATCCATAATTAGTTATTGATCTTTTATTAGTTTCTTTAGCCCTTCCGTCACGGCGACTCGAAAACAATCGCGTTATCCCAAGGGCGTCAAGACGCCAAGCATTTCAAGTGAATATATTGATGAATTCTTACATCAGTATCTTGACATTTTTTTTAAAAATGGATTATTCTAAGAATAAAAATAGTTATTCATGATATGCTTCATAATTTTTTTAACTAATCAATTAGACGCGAAAATGACAACGCTCTCGGTGATGTCACGCCGCAGACTGATCTCTCGTAGCACGTGTCACTCGTATATTTCAATCGCACTCGGCACATCGTACCGGATACGAGGGAGAAAAAACATCGTATGCGTGGCAACATCAGTAAATATTGTTGTTTCTATTTTTTTCGAAATTACAGACAATAATGATTATTTATAATATTTATTCTTTAGACTTTTTTAGACAAATGCAAAAGGTTTGCGATATATATTTATATTAAAAGATTTATTCGAGAAAAATTAAAAACTTGGGGTCCCAAATAGACCCCATCGACACGGCTAGGTTCCTATAACGTCCCTCCTATAACGTTTACAGCAGTTTTTTCCTATAACGTCAAACCCCCCTATAACGTACATATTTTAAAACGTAAATAGAATTTTCATAAAAATATTTTATAATTTTTATAAAATTAACTAATAAAATGTCGTGTTGATCTTCCCTGCCCGCAAGTTGCGGCAAGATTACGTCAGCCAAATGTAAAAATATATAAAATTACCCCTCTATAATGTGGAACCAATCTGGACGTTATAAGGGGGTTTACTGTACGTTTCTATAAATTAATATATTTTCTTAATTTCAGGTTCATCGGAGTACAAATTGAAAATGGCGGCATTTCGAGCCGCAATTTTTCTTCTGCTCATAACATATGCAGCGTGTAGTATTCTAAAAGCAAAGGTAATAATATTAATAATACAAAGCATACTTATATATAAAAGATTTCTAATAAAATGTTAATATTTCAGCCTAGTATTTTGAAAAATCTAATGAAAGATCGACGTTCACGAAGTATCGATCTCAGTGTAGCGCACAGTTTAATCAACGAGCCTAAATTAAAAGTAGACGTAACGCCCACTAGTTATAAATTAGAACTGGAACCGGACATTGAAAACAGTATATTCAAGGGAAAAGTTTTGATCGGCATCACTTGGATAACCCAAAGCAATGAAATATCTTTGCACGCTCATCAAGATCTCGAAATATTGGGGGTGGAAGTGCGAGCGATATTAAACGATCCAACGTATGTACATTATATATTATAATAGATAAAAATAGTATATTTATTAATATGTTATTGTAATAGGGTGCCGAAGAATCTGTTGACACCGTTTGAAGTAACGAGCATGGAGCGGCATGAGAAAAAACCCATTCTTCCCATATACTTATCGACGTACATTCCCAGTGGATCCGTCGGAGAAATTGAAATATCATTCCAGGGATCGATGGAAGTCGGCACATCGGAAGCTCTCTTCCAAACATCGTTCGATGATCATTCAGGAAAACCTGTGTAAGATTTAATAATATAATCATTTAAAATATATATTGATCTTATGAATAAATCATTTTTTACAGTGAGGTAGTTGCTACTCATATGCGTCCGAATAACGCTCGTCGTGTATTTCCATGCTTTGATGAGCCGGAGTATAAAACTCCGTTTGAAATAAGCATTCGTAGACCGAAACATATGGTTGCTCTTTCAAATATGCCTCTTAAAGCTACCGCAGATATGTAAGTTGATCTAATATAATGAATTAAATTATATCGTTTTGAATGAAACATTATGTCTTAGTGATTCCGATGCTAATAACGTATGGGACCATTTCGAGACCTCTCCGCCGATGTCTACATATTCAGTCGGACTCGTCATTGCAAATCTCTCAGTTGTAGATTCAATTAACGTAGACACATTACAACACCAGACACAGATCAACATTTGGTCACGTGAAGAATTCAAAGTGGCGTTGAACGAAACAATGCTTAAAGCGGAAAGAGTGTTTAAAGAAATCACAGAATACTGGAATATATCGTTCCCGATGAAGAAATTGGATCTTGTCGCTCTTCCGTATTATACGGGAGTCAAACCTGTCGATAGTTTTGGTCTTCTCGTGTTCAAGTACGTTCATAATTGAGGCATTTCAATTATTCATAGTGACAGTTCAATATTGTATTATATTTTTTTAGAGAGAGCGAGCTGGCTGGTAGAGGATATTTCAAATTATCGCAAGAAATCATGTATCAATGGCTCGGAGCGCTTATTTCTCCGGCATGGTGGAACGATGCTCATATAAACAAAGCGTTAGTCGGTTATCTATCAGCGTCCAATGCTATTAAGGTTGTTTTTCTTTAATACAATATAAAATATGAATAATTATGTAACGATGAATTGAATTTTGTAGATGGATAACGGTTCCGAGATGGATGGAAAATGGCCGATGACAATATTGTACTCGTTGTATTATGAGTTTAGTAAACGGTATCCTCATTCTCGGATAACTGGAATGAAACAAGAGACTGCTTGTAGCAAGATTGAATTGTTGTTCAGAATGCTTAATTATACCATCGGTGAAAAAGCATTCCAAAAAGGATTGCAAACTTTCATACAAGAGAAGTGAGTATATATTTACTTACCGTGTTTCCCTGAAAATAAGCTTTAGGATGATTTTTAAGGATGCTTTAATATAAGTCCTACCCCAAAAAACAATAATAAATGATAATATAAATGGTTCCTAACCCAGTGCTCGGTTTTTTGCCAACTGGAAGGCACTACACTATCTCAATCGATCCTATGTATCTTCCATCCACATCATAAGCTCCAGCAGAGACGCGTCCAATTAAACTCTGTGCCCAGGGTTGCGAGGGAATCTGGAGGTTGACCAAAAATAAGTCGTAGTTAAAACCGTATGACTAATAATATTTCATTTTTGTCGCTTTTGTGTGGACCATAGTTCTCAATTATTCTCAAGAGAAGATGTTCTATTTTTCTGAGTTAGAAGACTTCATCTGGGATTGGATTGTTAAGAGAAGTCTTAAGGCTTTGGCCGTGGATTGATATTCAAACATCTTCTCTTGCAATGACATCTCAATTAAATATATCTACAGAAGAATTCAAAGCATCACATCAATAGTTGCATCATTTCCTTCGGTGATATGATAACTAAATGTTGATGAGAATATAAGGCCATTTTTGTGCCTTCTAGATTTTTTTCTCCTCCGTTAATGATGGCAGATGGGATTCCAAGACACTAGTGATAAATTGTTTCCACATAAATCAATTCCTTGCTGTATCTTTATAGAGCTAGCCGGTGTTATAAAATTAATCCTCATCCACATGTGTTCGGAAGCAGTTGTTACATAGAAAGTGGCCTAGATGCTGAACGTCGACCTAAAACTTTGCTATAAAAACCCCAGTTTTAACATTTTCAACACAGATGTTATCTTACCATCGTCTCTGAGACTCGTTCTTCGGTATTTTCACTTTATCTCTAGCACCAAAGGAATCCTTTGGAACTTTATCTTCAAATCCAGTACCAAAGTAATCTTTGGAAACTTTTTTTTAAACTCTGGTATCTAAGGAATCTTTGGGAACTCTTTTGCCGTAACAAGAATCTTTTATCTTCATTCCAACGAGACCTATCATCTAACTGATGACAGAAAATATTTATAATAACTAGGAATCGACAAAACCAAAGAATGCTTCACTACATATGATAGTCGACTACCTTTTTAACTATTGATACCATCGCCATCCCCCTCAACACCGGTATAAAAAATCCCGTAGTCTTTTATATTAAGTTTGGTGAAAATAGAGGCAAAAAATAAAACATTTAAAAATATGTATTTAATACCAGATATTATTTTTGAGGAATCGCGATTTTTAGAATGAATTATTTATTTAAAAAAATGGTATTTAAATATTTCGTTGTAGAAAGTATGGTGTATTCACGGGAGAAGATATATGGAAAGCTTTGCATAAAGCGGCTCTCGAAGAAAAAACTATTACTAAAGATATGTGCATAAACGATATTGCTACATCGTGGGTATCTAAAGATCGTTTGCCTGTAATAACCGTCGAAAGAAACTATGAGAAAAAAACTGCAATGGTTGATCAGGTAATAAATTAAAATAAAAAAATATGTTAATGAAAGATTAATGAACAATCTTATCGTTTATTATAGAGAGTGTATTTACGTGAACGTCCTCATGACGTACCCGGCCAAGATAAATTATTATGGTGGATTCCACTCGTTGTAGTACGTCAGGACAATCTTGATTTCCACAATACAACACCAACCGCGTGGATGGCAAAAGTAAAAGAGTTCAAGCTGGAAGATATGCCAAAGAACGATCAATTCATAATCGTTAATCCAGAAGAAATCGGTATATTATTATTATTACGTAAATCCATTATTCAATTTTATATATTAATGTTAAATACATTTTTAGGTCCATTCCCCGTCAATTATGATAAGAAAAATTGGAACATGCTCGCTAAATATCTTATGACCCCATCCCGCTTGGCGATACCGGTGAATACAAGAGCAAAATTATTACACGACGCATGGAATTTAGCTTATGCCGGTGATTTAAGTTTTGATATCGCACTCGATATGACTGCGTTCTTAAACGAAGAGAGAGATCATCTCGTATGGGATCCCGTGTTCACAATGATCGATCACATCGGACGTCATATCGATAGTTCGGATGTACACAAAAAGTTTGAGGTATATAATATTAAAATATATATATAAAATCCATGATCTGTATTGAAATTTTTATTGCGTAGACTTATGTTCGTAATCTATTAACACCGTTGTACGAAGAGCTCGGAGAGCAACGAGAGGACGACGAAGGCTGGAAGATAAACTTGAGAAGTTTAGCTAAGACTTTCTTATGCCGAGCTGGATATAAACCATGCATAGAATTAGCGCAAGCTATGTTCAAAGTCTGGATGGATTCACCGAACCCCGACGAAGGAAATCCGTAAGAAATTTATTATTATATGATTTTATTTAAATGAAAATAATATAAATATATTCATTTACGACAGAATTCCAAATCAATTTATATGCCCTGTATTTAAATGGGGGTCACAAAACGAATGGGAGTTTGGTCTCCAGAGAGTAATCAATTTCCCGGCGTCCCGACGACTCAGCGAAAGAACGTATTTATTGAAAACGTTAGCCGGATGCCCGATAACGTCGTGGAAAATCCAACGTTTATTAAACATAACGATTTTAGAAGAAAACGGCAATTTCACCGAGAATGATATATTCTTAATATTCAGCATGCTGACCGGAGGCTCTCGCGGATACACAACGTTATTCGATTTCCTGAAAAATAATTGGGACACAGTTAAATTACGGTAAATATAAAATAAAAATATACGTTATAATATATTTAAACGATTTGATTTATATTTTAGATTCGAGAATAAAACGAACCTATGGGATAATTTAATATCGTCGTCGACGAGCGTTTTCACTACGCAGGAAGGATTAGACATGGTGACTAAATTGTATATGGAACGACAGGGTGAGTTCGGAAGTGCCGAACATATTATAGAGAAATCGTTGAAGAATATCAGAGAAGAGACCAAATGGAGCGACGATAATCTTCCCGTGATTGAAAAGTGGTTGGACGATTATATGAAGAGGAGGACGACGAAGGCAAACGACGACGAGAAATTCATAGGATACGATCAGTAATTAATTAATTATCTAGAATATGCGATTCAAATTGAAACTATAATTAAACTATGTGATAATTTGAGTAATCTGTATATTTAAGAATGTATACGTTCAATGTATTATGTATGTAGAAATTTACAATCCATATTTCTATATCATTCCAAAAATAATATAAATATTTATAAATAAAGTGTTCTTATTAACCTGTATTTAATTTTTTCCTATTATTTATTCTCCTTAGAATAATATTTGATTTATAGCGATTTTTTTAAAAATTATTTAATATTATCAAATTCGGCCTTAACCTAAAAACAAGACATGTCAAACTGTTAACAGTACTAGATCTTAACGCTTCGAGATCGCATACAGGTATTAATATTTCGCATTTTTTGCTAAATGTTCATAATTTTGCATTTAATACTGTTAAATGGGTATACACTATGATTAGAAGTAGAAAAGTTATCTGTTGAACTGTGGATTTATGCTTGTTTTGAATAACATAACCTGAACCAATGTCAAATCAAAGTTAAAATACATTCTCATGTTATGTTATGAATATATTATGCAGGCATATAATCTATATTTATCTGATAATAGATAAGTGCATCAGTGTATATTCCCCAGAAATATATTTATGCCGATGTTACCCATAAGAATTGAATGTTTACCTACATTTATTTCTCTATCGAGTCCTCATTACCGGCAAAAAAATATTTTTATTCTCACTTATCAATCAGTGGTCGGTTATAACCGGTATCAATTAGTTGTCCTTGAAGTTTGCCCATTCAAGTACTATCTTAGCTAGGTCGCGGTTAAATTCTTAATCAAAATAGATTATTGTTACATACTAGCCGACACTATTTGTCATTTTATTATTTTTTTTTAATTAATTATAAAAGAATGTAGATGATTATTTAAAGTTTATTGTTTTTTGTGACCTGGATGTGGTAAATAACATAGTCGTTCTATTTAAATCGTAAAATCTAAATTACTGATAAACCATTGTTTGAATTTATTGATGTTGTACCCGTCATACCCTGATGGTGGCAACAATCATATGGTTATCATGCTAACCGCTACCGATTGTAGATAGTGTTCGTATGTATGACCTTTTCGAGAGTTTTGAGTGACGTTAATCGCCCCCTCCGACTCTTATTTATCATTTTTTTTAGATACTCAGAATAAATATGCTTATTGTTATGCTCTTTAAATAGTTAAATCTTAATTGAAAGCTTCCGTGAATGCCGATAAGTAGCATTAATAATAATATTTTCAATAATAAATTCCTAAGAGTAAAATCGGGTTGACTTTATGAATATTTATGACTAAAACATCGTCTTAATCGATTTATTTATTACGTAATATGTGTTAAAATTAATAATTGTAACGGATTTGCATTATTTCCTGGACTATAGCTCGAGCTTAGAAACTCTGAATCAAATTTTATGGATTATAAATGGAATATATAAAATACAATGGTAGAAATTATTGATTGGGATGTAGAGCAAATTTTTAAACACTGCGACTTGTTAAAAAATTACGCTGTGTTAGTATTGAATCGTCCGCTCAGGCTTCAGCCAGAATTTTTTATATCGTTATGGAATCAAGGTAAGAAACTTTTCAGTAAATATGCCATATTCTTTATATTCGTTTTTTAATATTTTTTTTTAGCGACAATCCGAATCACCGTCGATGGCGGTACCGATAGATGGTATACTTACAAAAATGGATTAACAGAACCGTTCGATAGGGTGGCACCTATTGATATTGTGTGCGGTGACTTTGACTCGGTGACCGACGGTACGTTAAAAATAGCAAAGGATGAGAACATCGAGGTTCGATATATTTTTATTATATTCACTTATGGGAATTGTTTGTAAATAGATGATATTTTTTTTTATCTTTATAGATCATCCACTTAGAGGATCAGGATGAAACGGATTTTACAAAATCGTTACGTATATTAAATGAGAAAAATGTACTGAAAGATTTAAGAGTATGTATATAAACTGCGGTATACAGCACCGTTAAAAAATTGACCTTTATTCGATTTGTGATGGAAATTCACACATTTCTTTAGTATTGTCCTCGACAAATCTACATCTCATTCCGATTGTAATGAATTTTTTATTTCACGTTTGTTCAAGGTTTATTTTTTATTTCAATTGGATTTAAATTAGGAACATTTCTACGCCTAATAATTTATATTTGGGGTTATTTTAATATATATTTGAGTCGTCTTTAAAAATAGCTTCAACCCAGAATTGATGTTGTATTTTATCAATCAATATCAATAAGTAATTTAATTTATTATCTTTGACTTTCTGCTCTCTATTTATGAAATCATAACTCCTTTTTTTATAAAATTTGCGTGATTTTGAATCAAAATACTCGGAAAGGGCTGATTCTACCTCCTTCACTATTTTAAATTTTTTGACATACTCAAATGATTTAGTTTGTTTTTATTAATTTGACTACATGGGATGGATGGGATAACAGAAAAATTCCAAAATGCCATTCACCCATATAAAGATTCTAAAGATGCAAAGCGAATGAGTCTCTCACACTAATATTTCCCCCAGTGTCAAACCACGACACTGGTTAATTTTAATATTATTTCAGTTGGATTGAAATTTATATTATTTGTTTAAAATTATTAATTAAACGAAGGATAGATATTATATAAAATTAATTAATTATATAAGCATAAAATTAATTAATTTCAACGCATCTGCTACCTACATAAATATTTTTTTATAACATATGCGGAGGTAATGAGCTTCTTCCACTTACATTCTCCCTGGTAATTGTTATAAAGAATTTCCTGAATTCATAGTTTTCATTAGATATCTATCCGAGTACTAACTTAGCTCTTTCATGGCTAGTCTACATTATCGGAAAATTATGCATGTTGCCCCAGGCATGGCATGCGACCCCAGGCATGAGGCCCCAGGCCCAATTTAATTGGAGGCCCCTCCCCTAAAAATATTTTCAATACTCCTACAACCTATAATTTGCATTCTACATGACTTTTTACATTTTTCTTAGCTTTTTTTCATTTTATTAGCTTCTCGATGATCGATATACGCCATCTCAATGTTACAAATATTTATTATTTTTAGAAAAATTCAGGGCTCCACTGCAGTACTATATACCGAAGGCCCTTAAGGTAGCTACGTGCCTGAATCCATGAATCATGGTCTGTGGAACAGTCAGTGCATATGGTTCGAAATATGACCGTTAGGGTAGCCACCTGAAAAACATGCCATATTATTATTATTATTATTATTTAGGTGGCATAATAACCCTGAGGCGGGCCTTTGCCACCTGGAGGCACCTCCGTCTCAACCATGATGTCATGACTGTGACGTTCTCCAGGTTATCCTAGCTCTTCGAATACGGTTCAGGTGGCCAGCCAAAGCCATAGCTGGCGTTATTCATTTTTCCATTCAATTTAGGGAATATTTCTTAATTATGATTTTTTTTTTTATGAAAAACAATCGTTTTGAGAGCCGAACTTTGAGGCTCCCAGAAATAATAGGTCCAAGGCGCGCGCCTTATGCGCCTGAGGGGAAATCCGCCAAAACACTGGTTTAGACATCTATTCTGAGTACCCCTAATATAACTGGCAATGAGCACCGACTCTCCCATAACATAATCGATCGATTTAAATCTATCTTATGTTTTTTTAGTAGCTGCAAAATAGCAGCTAGGTCAATTTTTTTGACCGGGGCTGTATTTTATTTAAATATTTAATTTTTATAATTGTTTTGTTTCAGATAGAGTCCGCTTTTGTGATTTGCGAATCGTCGGGGCGGATCGATCAAATCTTAGCAAATATAAACACTTTATATAAATGTAGCAAAAAACCGTTTTTCAATATGAATATGCGAGTGTATTTAGTATCAAACAATTCCATCAGTTGGCTACTTAGATCCGGAAATCATAGGATAAAAGTTCCTAGTTCGGTTATAGAAGCAAAAAATGCATGGTGTGCACTTATTCCAATCGGCGAGAAATGTACAAATACTACGACAACCGGATTAAAATGGAATCTTCGTAAGTATCATAAACATACATATTTATACTAGTATTAAAGGTTTTGTTATATCAACTCTCTTTTTTTTCCTTGATTTTTTTATACATATCAGCTCAAGTTTTAACTTTTTCATGTGGGTTTTATATATGAGTAAAATATATATGAATAAAATATATGAATAAAATTATGAATAAAATTATGATATAAAATGCCAGTAGTGAAAGTTTGTAGAGCTAGTAAAGAAAGCATTTTAAGAAGTACGCAGGCATTATAATGATAGGACAAAAAACTAAAGACGATAAATTGTATGCGGGATTGGGGTTCTGCTGTATACTATCATCATCATCATTTGCCAGCCACAAGGCTCTCACTCGCTGAGGGCATGGGCC
>JAGXCT010035210.1:0-24355 GCA_022495035.1 Philopotamus ludificatus
GATTCGTGACTCGGACCATGGCGAGCCTTTACTCTCGCCGGTGGATGAAATGTAATCACAGTTATAAGTTGCACATATCGACCCATTTATTAAATAAAGAATATCATTCGTTAGACAGCGTCTCCCTAAAAAGGGTTTCGCTATTTTTATCACAATTATTAATGCCGCCTTCGCCCTCTGCTATTTTCAAACGTTGTGGAAAGAGGCGAACAGTACCTTAATAAAAAAATCAGGAAAAACTGGAAATATGACCTCTGATTATAGACCAATCAGTTTACTTTCATGTGTCGGAAATACGACGAGCCAAACTAAATACTTGAGCGTCATATTTGACAAAAAACTCCGCGACTGCAAGTACACCAGCGCCGTCAATACAAAAGCCAGGCAAGCTGCCAGTCGCCTAGGAGCACTCATCGGAAAAAATAGAAAGTTAAATTTAAAAAATAAAATTTTACTTTACAAAACGATAATTAGACCTGTAATGACTTATGCGTTTTTTTTTTTATTAGTTTTGTATATAGATTTAGATTTAAATTTGATTTATATCGTTTTTCTTTATTTTTTTTTTTTTTTCAATGTAGGGCAGTGGTTCTTAACCGGGGGTGAGTTTAATGCAAACACATTATTTCTGAAAATTATTTACGCATAACTTTTAATTCAAATAAAAAAATGTTGGGTTACTTCACATTTTGCAACCCTTCTTTCTCAATTTAGCTGCGTCCCATTGAAATCAACGCGTAAACTTATGCCGTCTTTGGGCCATAATTGCTGGCCTTCAGAGTTGCCTACCTTACTCACTTCAGCCAACGGTTATGGCCTTTAGAGTGGAAAGGATTAAAATAATGAATAAATAAAGTCTTTGAACATCAGGTTTCATTGAATTTTTTTTTTGAAACTTAAAAAAAATTAAACAAGAAAATGTAAAAAAAATTAAAATAAATAAAAATTTCAAAATAATACTATATTAAAGTAATCAGATTTTATGTTTGAATTTGAAGTTCAATTCGACTCAAATCTACATATTTAAACTGGTTAAATATTCTATATTTAAGGGTAATATATGTTTAATTAATTTCGATTAATATAAATATATAGTAATTTATTTAATATTTTTTTTATAAATGGATAATAAAAAAAATAACATTTGGAATATATTTAAGATATTTAAAGTTATAATAGTAATAAGAAATCGATGCTCAATAACTAAAGGCTTCATTAGCATAATAGATAAATTTCTGAGCAGGTTTTAAAGGATTATTATTTTTTGGAGAAATCGGTAATGACTTATCCATTTGTCAATAGCCCGAGTTCAAGATAAGTTTAAATTCTACGAAAAAGTATTTTAACCCTTCCCACTCTTTCCACTTTTAGTCGAATCTATGAGTTACTCTCAATATTTTTTTTCCAAATTTATTAAAAGAGATATCCATTGGTAAAATATAAGGTTTAATTTGATATCTGATTAATAAAATGGCATTGTTTTTTTTAATTAAATAAAAACACATGGTTTAAGTTGTTTGCTAAAAATCTTTTGGGGCAAACGTCCGGCTTCGGAGTGGAAAAGGGTAATAAGCGGTTGACCAAATAAAATGGAGAAGGATATTAGATGGAGCCAAGGCTCTACAATAGGGCTGATGATAAGATAATAAGACATTTTTTTCAATAAATTGCAACAGTTTGCTATAGGTCGGAGTGATGGATTTGGTTTCTAAATGGATTATTAAATAACGACATGCATATAACAGTATAAGGCATTTTATTTATACTAAAAAATCACATAGTATTGTGTAGTTTGAATTTATTAAATAAATTTATGTAACGAGATTCTCTTATCGTGCAAATTTACATAAAACTTGATTATAAATTACAAACTATAACATAATATTTATCCAAATGCTGTATTAGTCCAAATAGAATCCATTTTTTTTTTCATATATTGAATGAGGATTATGGAAAATGAACAAATAAAAATATGTAAATGAAATCAATTGTTCAGCATTGTTTGAATTATTAATATTATTGCTTGATGTATCATCTAAATTATTTTCTCCTTAAAATAAAACTGTCGATAGATAAAGGAATACTTTTATATATAAGGGTTATTCATCACGCATTGTCTTTATGAAAAATAAATAAATATATAAAATTTATATTTTAATAAAAATATATTTCTGGTCAGAAACATTGCTTTATTGTAAGATACATATGCTGTCTGAATATTTTTTTAAATTATAATATCTAATTTATTATTATATATCAAATAAATATCCAGTACAAGCATATAAAAATAAACTTTGCGCAAAGAATTATTTTAAAATCAACATGTGTAATACACTGAGTTCTTTTTTTACAAGATTTACTAATTTTTATAGGATTATTTTTATTTTCAAAAATTCAAATTTAGATATTATTGATCTATATACATTAAACGTATTCTGGAAATCACTTTAACCGTGATGTATTAAAAGATAATCATTCACAGATAATAACACCAATTATTCGGCCATCATTAATTTAATACATTCCGATAAATAAGGAAGGATTTCACCAATCATGCGTAAAGATATTTATGAGACCGAAAGCTAGAAGGCTGAGACTTCATTTAAAACGTTTCAGCAAACTTGTCGGATGATAACTTTATTGGGAAATATATTAATTATTACAAAGAAGGTCTAAAAAAAGATCCCAGCGGCTGAGAAATTGCTATAATTTCTTAAAAAAAAAATGAATTATCAAGAACAGGATTGTTAAATAATAAAAAAATAGCTGAGATAATCCAAATAACAAAATAAATATAGGCTAATAATAATTTACTGACATCTTGGAACTCAGATAGTCTGAGCTGAATTTGACTTCGAACGGGAGTGATAGTAAAAACAGAAAGCAATAATAAATAATTAAAGATTTTTTTTGTGAGTATTTATGATAGTCGGGTATGCGATTTACAGAAGAATAATCTACGACGGTATACTCAGTAGTGAATTTAGAACTCGGAGGGCCCCAGGCGCAATTCAATTTTTAGCCCCCCCCCCTCAAAATATTTTCATTATCCCTACACCCTATAATGTACATTCCACGCGTACGTTTTTTACTTAATTTGCAATGTTTAAGATAACTACTTAATTTCACATCAATTTATGTAAAAGACAAATAAATTTAAATTTTCCTTCTATTTGTTCTATTTATATTACCTTCTCGAAGATCGATATTAGCGATATTCAATTTTACCAATAAATTCAGGGGTCCCCTGAGGGCCGAGGGTTTGCATCGTTCTGCCTTAAAGTTACTATGAGCCTAAATGCATCGTCTGCTGAAGAGTCATCGGTGGATATGGTTTGAAATATGACCAGGGTAACCACCTGAAAAATATGCCATAGCTTGTGTTATTCATTCGTCAATTTAATTGAAGAAATACTGCTAAATTGTTTAATAATAAAATTATTTAAATAATTTAAAAAAATCGTTTTGAGGGTTGAAATTTGAGGCCCCAGACGTGCGCCTTATGGGCCTAAGGGGGAATCCACCAATCGGTATACTGTCACAATTAACGTCATAACCACTAACGTCTCTCTGGTGAGCATTACGCTGCCATATAAGTGGTTAAGTTATTTCATGTTGAATTTATATCTTACTTATACGAGATACAAATTTTACAAAGCTCGTAAAATTATATTTACTTAGTGCAATCAAATCTATTTTCATTTTCCATAGTAGGGTGAATTGTGCTCGTAATTTATATTTTCATTGATTGTAATTTTTATTTTGATCAGATTTTGGATATAAACTTTTTTTTAATTTAGACTAGACTAGAATGCTATCACAAAATTGAATAAATCCATACTTTTTGATAAATGATACATAATATATGTCAATGAATTCACATCAACGCTATCTGTGCCTTACTAAAACTCTTAATTGACTTAAAATTACAATAGTTTTGTCGTCGTCGACATCAACAAAGTATTATTTGATATCTGCCATGCAAATTGAATGATTAATTCATTTTTGTCACACCCTATTTGAAAAATGTATAACACTTTTGGGCCACAATAAAAAACGTACACATGCAAATCGTAAAAAAATGTTTACATCTTACATTTTCTAAACAATGTTTTAGGAATATTTTTTTAAATGCTTATCTAATTATATAGTTTAAATCAATTAATATTTTAATAAAATACTTTATTTATTTTAAAGGTCCCGCTTGCCACTCTGTGAGCGCCTAAGTGCCGCCGCATACGGCCCTCGGACTACGTGTCGGCTACATTTGTTTCAATTCATTCTCATCCACTATCTGAGATGTCTATATCAACCACAATCTATCCTCAAAGCATTTTTGAGACTGTGCCAGAACAGTTTTTGTATAAATTTATTACATCAAAATATCTATAAATTTTAAATATGTCTTTTTTTGTCGAAAAAGAAAACATACGAACAAATTTAAACGCTAAATTGTGCAGTTTCAACGATAATCACAATTTAGTTTTAAAATTCTAAACAGAAGACATTAGATATGTGTCTCAGGTCGATAACGAGTACAATTTTTTTGATTGTGTCTCTTAGTATCGCTGATTTCTTGCTAATCACGTTCCATTGCGAACGTTCCGTTGATTCCTCGCACATAACAATGCGATGCATTTAATTGCTTATTGTACTGATCGAATCTGGTGGACAGTTGGTTTCTCTCAAATCTCTCGGCACTTCAACCTTAGTTACGAGAAGAGGTATTGTATCCGTCGATTTTGTATGGCCATTAGTCAACGTCGAGTCTTGAAACGAATGATTTACTTCCTCGACGTCCATGCAGCATTCCTCGTACGGTATATACGGTAAAACGTATGCGAATCTAGCAAAGATGTACCAGTGCTAAAATAAAAATGACAAAATGAACGTACATGTTTTACACTTTTTTATTAAATAATTATATAAAATTACCATGTGCGACCATAAGAATGCGAAAATAAACGGCGGCAGAATCTGATCTGAATTCTCTAGAGCCACAACTCCCATAAACCAGAATACGCAAAACAATGGCTGCATTATCAGCGCAAAATTGAGGCACTTTCTCATATCCGACATGTCTTCCGGCTCAGTTGTCTTCCATGACAAATTATCAATGGACAGACTGCTCAAATCAATCTTAAAACTTGAATTTTTCATCGAGCCGCTATCTTTGTAATCCAGATTTATACTGCCATGATCGTTGGAAGTGTGTCCTAACCATTCGTCGGTGTTCATCTGATCGTCTATGTCATCGCAAGATCTATATCTGTTCATATCGGCTTCCGATTTATTATATTCTTCGTTATTTCTATGTGTTCCCCGGTCTAAGCTCATTACACTTCGGTATTTATCTGCAGCGTTGTTCGAAGCACCGTTATCCGATGGTATAGTTTGCGCTAAATAGGATTGAATGGTATTCGCTATGGTCTCCTGTTGCTTTTTAGATATAGCTTTCAATCCAACCATTGCAAAAAATGTGTTTACCAAAATCAAAACAGTGCCTGGCAACATGAATCCTACAAGCATACCCTTCTCGAGTGACATCCAGCAATAGTCTTTCACTTCATAACTTTCCAGTGATATCGCATAAAAAAACTGAAATACAATACGTTAAAATTCCACATCTAAAGCATACAAAATTAAATTAACACTTACTAAAACAAGCACGGCCGGTACACCGTATGCAAATAAATAATTGTAGCGAAGATTCGGAATATAACCCTTAGTTACATTATCTGATATGACGTAGCAATATACGAATATCCATGAAGCGCATACTAAATGTAAATAATGCAACAGCAATGCTGTGATCTCACAGCGTATTTCCGATTTCGTATCCTGTAATATTTTAATGAGTTCGATATTAAATTCAATGTATTTTTATTTTAATTCGCTTACCCCGATTCCAATGATGAATAGCGCATTTGTAACCATAAAACACGATATAATATTCATCTCAATTGGGAACATTTTGCTGTTTCTAAACGATTTGTGGCGAAGCAGAATGGCCGCTGTGAGCGTTAATGCTACAGCACCGACAAGAGCACCTCCGGGAACAGCACACCCCCATCGTCCCCAACGAGAACCACTATTGCCACCTCCGCCACCAGTGTTACCTCGACCGAAATATACATATTGCACGCTGTCGATTAAATCGCGCTCACGTAAATCACCATCGGCCAAAGAATTGTCTGGAAGTTCTACCTCGGGAAGTATTTCCGGTTCTCGACTCAATGATTCCCCTGTCAATTTAAATAAATAAGTGAATATTAAACTATTTAAATATGTAATCATTTTTAAAATACATTGTTTGTAAAAATTTAGAAGAAATATTTTCTATTTTCGTTAATTAATAATTTCATTTTGAAGAATGCGATTTCTACAACAGTATATATAGTTTTGGAATCTAAATACAACATTTTGTATCGCCTGGAATGAAATCACAAATAACAAAATAATATTAAGCTTTAATCGATTCAATAGAAATTCTTTAAATATTTGTATACTATATTTATATATTCTTTAAATATTTGTATAGTATTTATATAATAAAGATTCAGGATATTAAATAAAAATTTGTATAAATAGTGGAAAAAAATTTGAATTCGATTCAAATCTACATATTTAAACTGGTTAAATGTTTTATATTTTTAATGAATTTAGATATAATTTATATAATAATTTAGATAAATAAATAATAATTTATTTCATATTTTTTATAAATGGCATAATAAAAAATATATTAAAATAAATAGCACTTATATATATGTATATATATATTTGAAAAATGTTAACTTATAATAGTAATAAGAAATCGATGTGTAATAACAATAGGGCTCATTATCATAGTAGATAACAATTTTCTGTGCATGTTTCAAGGGATTTTTTTTTTGAGAAATCGGCAATGACCCATCCTTTTGTCAGAGTTCATGATTAATTTAAATTCTACGGAAATAACTCCTACTAAGGATTAGTTTATCTTTTAGAAATCATTTGAAACAACTATTATGCTAATTTCTGGGAACTCTATGTTCACTTTCCCCCACCTGTTCTTTCTGTGTCATACACCATCATTTCGGGATTGGGAAAGATTGCAGGGTTGTCCGAGTTGTCATATATCAATGCGCTGAAGTTGCTCGGGGGATTCACATAATCACCATCATACGATGCAAAGTAGTCGTCGTTTGTTGAAGAAGGATCTTCGTTTGCCAAAGAAGGGTCGTCGGGTGGGTACAAGTTTTGTGGAATCAATTGCCTCGTCCATTTTTTTGATTTTTTCGGATATTCATATGATCCTCCTGAATCCAACGCGACTTTTTCGTCATCCCATCCAGAAATCGTGTGCTCGCGTTCTTCGGGGACCGACGTCGACAATTTATCGACGGTAGATCCTAAAAAAACATTTTCAATTAATAAAAAAATAAATAGGGGACTACGATTTTTCGATCATTATTATTTATACGCACCGTCAATAAAATGTATAGTTATGAACAAACATAATACTATTATAACCCGAAACATGTTCGTTTATACAATCATGTCTGTAATAAAAACGGATTATAATATGATACACAATTATTTCGTGCGAAAGTCACTATTCACATATTTATGCCACAAGTAACCTATCTAATCGACGAATCAAGCAATGATTTCCTATAAATCACATTTATTATACGAGATCATTTCTATTTATTTTAAATTAAATACCGTGTGTCTCAAATTCCGTGTATATTGACAAAATCTCAGTGTTATACTAGTATTAGTATTCTAGCGCGCTACCAACATCAAATGCTGAAAAATCAATACCAGGTACATTTATTCCAGGATATGGGATCAATGTACATGTTTGCAGTAAATTAATTGAATATTACACGCGATTATAAAGTACATATTTTTGTTGCTGTTATTTATCAATATGATTTATTGACAACGAAAAAAAATATATTTTATTTTATCATGTGAGAAATATGATACATTATAATTCTATTCTGTTAAAAATGTAACTATATCATTGTATAATAATACATTTTGTATTATTGTGTGTTTTAATGAGAGTTTTAAGTGTTTTAATGAGAGATGAAATTTGCGTTAAACTATTTATTACTAATGTGTTTTTATAAAATTTAAAATAAATCATTTTCACATAAACTATTTACTAAATTATTCATAACTATTTATATTTAAAATGCAACATTTATTGAAAACTATTGAATATATATTTCGTCATGTTTGAATATAATAACGGATATTATTGTAAAATTAATAAAACGTATTGACCAAAATAATATACTTATATCTCCGCTTTTATTAAAAAAATATATATTTTTATTCGTGGCTTTTATCGCCGAAATTTTATGATTACTCTTAAACATTTTGCCAGAAATAAAATTCGCATTTGTTATTTAGCGATGCGTGAATTAGTAGTGAAAAATATAGCGATCGAAGTCCGCTATTTTAGAAAGTAACAGTGATCGACTCTGTAATAATTTGTCGAGGTATTTTTTTTCTTATATTTTTATTTATTTGTTGGTGGGTTGGTACGAGTGTTGCGTGTCTGTTCATGCCTGTATTTTGCAGAGTGTTTGTGTCGGTGGTTGACAAAGCGGTAGCTCGGCCGTCAGCGTCGCGGGCCGGGGTGGGCCGCCGCCCCACCCCGTTCCTTTCCCCGCTCCTCATTCCGTGCGCGAGACTCGCCAGCACAGGTCCGTCCGCCGCGCTCGCACCTCGCTCCGCTTGTTTATCGCCCACCTGTAATTGTTTACTTCGCATTTCTCCTACTTTCCACACAATCATCATTTCATTATATTCTACTATATATATTATTTATTATTTCAGACTACAATAACTATAACTCTGAAATTGAAAGCCAAAACTAAAGTTACAATAATGTGGCCTTCAGCGATGTATTCCCACACCAACACCAGTGTTGTAGAAAAGAAGAAAGAGGAGAACCAGAAGACTCTAGGGATGACATCTGCAATTTCAAATGCCAGTGAGTATTAACATCTAATCATTTAATTTTATTGCATCTTTATGTAAGTGAATGTAAATACATTTTTTCTATGTTTCAGATCCTAGTCCAATCGATTTTGAAAAGACTGCCGAGCTTGAAACGTGTTTAGAACCGCACGGCGTGTTCGAAAACGAACCGGAGATGCACCACCGCATGGAGGTTCTCGGAAAATTAAATGCTTTGGTCAAGAGATGGATTCGAGACCTTTCGCTGAGCAAAAACATGCCTCCGAATGTAGCAGACACCGTCGGAGGGAACATATATACGTTCGGATCCTACCGTCTCGGCGTACATCATAAGGGCGCTGATATTGACGCATTGTGTGTAGCCCCTCGACACGTCGATCGCACCGATTATTTTACATCGTTCATGGATCTCTTAAAACAGCAAATGGAGGTGAGTAAATTGAAATTGAATTTACGACGACGTTATTATCAATATATTGCAATTTAATTATTATTGCAGGTGACGGATTTGCGTGCCGTCGAGGAAGCTTTTGTCCCTGTTATCAAGATGACATTTGACGGCATCGAGATTGATCTCTTATTCGCACGATTGGCATTAAAGGAAATACCCGGTATGTTTTATTTCTGCGTCGTATCATCGGGTTATAATATTGACCTCAATATTAATGATTCAATATGATTTTAGATTCTTTTGATTTGAAAGACGATATGTTGTTAAAGAACTTAGATAAGAAATGTGTACGAAGTCTCAATGGGTGTCGTGTGACCGATGAAATATTACGATTAGTGCCGAATATGGAGAATTTCCGACTCGCATTGCGCGCTATCAAGCTTTGGGCAAAGAGTATGTCAACATGTTTACATTTCTCAGCAATTTCGTTGAGTCGTTATTAATTATTACGTTTTTTGCAGAGCACGGTATATATTCTAACGCATTAGGATACCTCGGAGGCGTGTCGTGGGCCATGTTAGTGGCTCGAACATGTCAATTGTATCCTAGCGCTTTACCCGCAACCTTAGTGCATAAATTCTTCCTTATATTTTCGCAATGGAAGTGGCCGAGACCCGTTCTACTAAAAGAGCCCGACAACGTTAGCTTAAATTTCCCCGTCTGGGATCCTAGGGTAATTATTTAACCATTTATTTTCGTTTAATTTATGTCATAAACTAATATAATCGTCTACTTTTAGATAAATGTATCGGACCGCTATCATTTGATGCCAATTATTACGCCAGCATATCCGCAACAAAACAGTACATACAACGTATCGACGTCTACACGAACCGTAATAATGGAAGAATTTAGAATGGGTACGATGATTTCCATTTTGTTAGATAATTAAAGCGTAATATGTTCTATAATTATTGAAATCTTTAGGTTTAATGATTACCGTCGATATAATGAGAGGTATATGCGGATGGGATCGTCTGTTTGAACCGCCGCCGTTTTTCATGAGATATCGTCATTTCCTCGTATTACTGGTGTGCAGCTCGTGTCCCGAGGATCAATTGGAATGGTGCGGCTTAGTTACGAGCAAACTCAGACTTTTGATAGGTATTATTTGTTATATTTTTGGTTGACGATCGATAATTTCTCATACAATTCGTATAATAATATATTATTCGTGTTTGTTTTTGCAGGAAACCTAGAGCGGAATCAGCATATATTAATTGCGCATATAAATCCGGAAACGTACGAGCCGCCCGCACATAACATAACATCCATTCCACCGTTGATATCATCCCCCACCGAAGTAATCGACGTAGACGCAATTAAAACGCCCGAAGAAGATAAATCGGTTACTACTGCGCCGGTGCCTGCGACTCCCCCTGTGCCGACGAATACGTCTGCTCCCACATCGTCGTCTGCTCCGTCAACCGCTGAAACAAATGTTCCTAATAAAGATGCAGGCAATTCTGCAGCACCGGAATCGACTACCCCACCGACTGAACAAGTCCCTGTTGTAAGTTAAAATTCCTAAATTAAAATACGTCCAATTTTTTCTCTCTCCAGTTGGGAGACCTTTGAAAATGTATACTCTGAACTGACAATCATATCAAGCTTGCCGACTGTGCCCATATTCACCTTATAGTCTCTAGTACGGCCACCACCATCATCATCTTTCCATTTTCATTCTATCTGACTACGTTTGCCCCTTGTATGTTGTTGTGCGTCTTCAGAGTCCGAATCTTCGTCATTCAAATGATATACCATATTATCCAGATCATTTATGACTTCTTCATTTTTGCTAATTCATTGACCAATATAATAAAATCAATCGAATTGAATATTGAGAATCAGAATTTGGACCCCGTTGGATGACTTTATATATGTTGCATTTATATAAGTCTGTGGCAGCATGCAGTCGTTCTCAACTACACCACTGCGACAAACGTGGTGGTGTAGAACGGTAGTATTGTCTACAATCAAGGTATTTCTACCACGGAATTGAAAACATACCTTAAGGCTCCTTTTATGCGATCGAACTTTCGAAATCAATCTCTTTCATCATCATAGGCGCAACATTCCTATTGTAGAGCCCTGACCTCGTCCAGCATCCTTTTGCAACAGCATTCGTTCGTCGTTGATTTCAATGTGAATCTAATCAATGTTTTAAAACTTTTTTCGCGTCAATAAGAAATGTAAAAAAAACAAGATAAATGGGTTCTGCACAAGTTGACGGAACTTCAGATGTAGGAACGCAAAGCCTAGTGTTCCTCATTATGAACACTGTACAGTGTTCATTATTCATTTTTAAAACCTGACGAAACTATAACGTATAACGATGCTGTTGATTCCATCTGGGGTGGAATCAACAGCCAAAAAATTGTAAAAACAACAGTCGTTCACTGCTACGTTAAACTGCAAACGTTACGGCCCGATTATATTGCAAGATAAGGCTCAGGTTATCAAGGGTTAAGGACTGTCGACAGATTATCTTCACTAAATTATGAAATTTTATCATATCTACTGTGTTCACCTGACCTTTCCCCAACCGATTACCATCGTTATGAATTATTTTTACGAGACGAGATATACCAGAATCAAAATAAAGTGTTTCATACTCAAAATCTTGCATTATTTTATGGAGCAATATATTTGAATGTCGTAGCTGAATAGATTTTTAATTACATGTGTCATATTTCAGGCGGAGTGTTGTTCGATGTGGTTTATCGGCTTAGCTTTTAAGAAATCCGAAAATTTGAACGTGGATCTGCGTTACGATTTAAAAAGCTTTACCGAACTTGTGCTGAGACATGCCGTTCAAATTAAAAAATGGAAAGAGGGCATGACGATCGAGGTAATGCATTCGTTTTTATATGTCGTATATTGTACGATATTCAATATCCGTATCGCTAATTATTTCTATGCATTTCAGGCACGTCACGTGAAACGAAAGCAACTAGCGCAATATTTGCCGCCGTCATTGTTGAAACGCGAACGCAAATCTTCGGCCAGCGGATCGGGCACTACGTCGTCGACTAAAAGACGCAGCGATACGGCGATGCACGCGTCTGGCACGCCGGAAAAGATTAGGAAACTAAACGAAACAAACGTAAGTAAACAAATTAATCGCCTAACGTCTTTTTAACGCTAATTAAATGTAATATGATCATTTTTTTCAGTCGGATGACCCTTGTATAAGTAACGAAGATTCCAATAGTTCGATTAGTGTAGATGTACCAATGATTCCAATCGTAAACAACGTCGAAGAAGCAATACCGGCCATATCGGATTCGCAGCCGGAAGACGTCAACGGCCAGACGAGCGAACCGGTCGGAACGACTTGAACGATAAAGGTTTGATTTACCAATTCTTCGCGAATTATCATTTAAACAAAGCTTATTTCATAAGCAAATATTCGCCTGCGGGTATGAGAATTATTTAAATAACTTACGACGGTTATATTCCGAGATTTTCGATAAACGAATGCTCTTTAGAATATTTTTACGGTGAATCTCTTTGAAGTGTTTTATTGAAATGGATAATAAATTTAAATGTTGATATAGAAGTATAGTCATAAAAAAAATCGAAATTGTAAATGCGTGATGTATTAGAACATATTGATTAAAATAATTTTCCTTCATAGAGAGAACGGTAATGATTGTTAAGGCACTATGTTTTTAATTATGCAATTTTCCATTGTCTTATTATTTTTGAAACTCGGAAAAAAAAACCAAAAAGGAAATAAGTGATTTTTTTTTATTGAATCAAACTATTAATACGATTTTTTGAACCCTGAATTGCATGGTGAATATTATTCGATAATAATAAAAAATGAATTTCTACCGAGTATAATCATTGCTTTGAATTTTTGTGTATTAAATATCATTTTTATTTATTTTAAAACAAAAAAATCGTGCAGTCGAGGGTTCAATTCACAAAATTGTAGCAATATTTGAAGTGCAATTATAATCAATTGTGATCAAAACAACACAAAAGTAATTATTACGAAAATGTTAAAACAACATTTTTGAATCATTCTTTTGTAACGAGTATAATTTTTAGCATTTTTAAATAATACCGACTCGTGTATGTACGTTTGCAGTATGCAAAATCTTTAAATCATTAACTTCATTTAAATGCATTTGATTCTTTTCCATGTCTAGGTTAACGACTAAAAATATTTTTCTATTATTCATTATTAAAATACTATAAATATTAGTTTGGTTCTCGATTGGTGCATATATTTCACGTTAAAAATCGTGTTTTAACCCGACGGTTGCGTCTTACCTTTATTTTAAATAGATCGTACGATACATTTTCAGCGTCATTTCGCAATTGTTTAAAGTATATTTTTTAAATTCATTATTCTCATACTTTAATCTGATAAAAGGTGTAAATAAAATCAGAAGAATTCGTAGTTAATAATTTAGTTTTAATTTTTTTTTTATCGTAGAATCGAAAATTTATACTTATTAGTTATTTTATAAAAATTTTCAAAAATATATTAATGAGGGCAAATTGCAGTTATTTAGATTAAAATATTGTCCGACATTAATCTTCTTTTTTTTTTTAATTGAACCAGAAATATGACACCTGCGGTAATATTAACGCATATAAATTGTGAAAACAAAAAAGTTGAATATTTTTATATAAATATTCTTTTCTGTTATTATAATTTTTTTAATTTTAGGATTATTATTTGTAATTGATTATTTTAGTATGAATATTCCGCATACGCCGATTATGAAAAACGATTGATGGAAACATTTAACCGCGTATTTCGTATATTATTCGTAAAAGCTTTATATACAAATTTGTTTATTTTTGATTATGTTATGGAAAAAAAAATAAAAATAAATAGCTATGTCAATTTATAGTGGAAATGGGTTATTTAGTTTCTGTTCATACGTTAAGCAATGCACTGGCGAGACTAAATCGATCGACGACGTCTATTTTTGCACAACGGCGGCGATTATTTCTCGCGTAATTCCATAGACGGATCGATTTGACATATGCGATACATTTTATATGTACAAGACAGAGCTCTCGATAATAGATGGTATATTATGTAATAAACAGTATGTATGTTTTAATGTGTATTATTATATATTGGTTGTGTTGATAATTAAAAAAAATAAAGAAAAATATTCAAAATAATTTGCATTTTATTTATGTTTTACCTCCTTTTCATTATCCATTATAATTCCCCAAGTTTAACTATGATTCAAGTCATGATTGGCATGGGACTAAGGATCAACGCGACCAAGACAAAATACATGCTCATATGCCAAGGACAAATCCTTGAACTGAAAGTCAAAGAATGCAGCATTGAAGCCATCCAGGAATTCCCATATCTCGTCTCATTTATTACAAAAAACAATGAAACCAATTTGGAAGTACGAAGAAGAACTATGCTACGAAATTGTAAACATATATGGCTATTTATATACAATTTGTATAGCCGTGTTTAAGTCCCCAACCAAAGGCAAATGCCGGGATAGTTCCTTGAGCCGTCTCCCACCACATTTCCCTTCCTACAAACTCGCCCCATCCTTAGGTCCTAGGCCGTAGCGGCAACGAGGAAACTCGTACGGATGGAAACAATGCCGCACCTGGTGGCTGTTTTAGACTATCGCTAAGGCGTGCAATGTTGGCCTGTCGGCCCAAAGTTGGGCCTGCCCCTCCGGAAGGCTAGTGGGTCAACCTGCACCTGGATTACGTAGCCAACTAATGTTGTTCTTGGCGTGCCCCGAAATGGCGGAGGAAACTCCAACAACGGACGAGCACGCGAAGAATGGCAAAGTAAAAGCCATACGAAATCATCATCATCAGTCCCATGCTATTTTTTTTAACATTTAATGTATAGAAAAATTATTGTAAAAGTAAAGTGTTATATACGAGTAAAAGCACAAAAAAAGCAAATATTGAAATAGCGGAGGAAATTGCAGGAAGCTATCTTAACAGTTACCATTGATGAACTAGACACAGAAGCAAAGAAGCCGTTAGTAGCTTTAAAAGAGGATTTTTAGATCTTGATGTGGCTGTGTTGTGAATAAACCAAGGTGTGTTTGTAATTGTGCTTACCAACGAATTGTACTACACATGTCATAGTAAACCGATTTTTCAGCTTTCCTCTGATGTTACAGTACAATCAATTTTAAAAGATCTAAGCTACGGTTCTACTTCTTGAAGAAATGTTAACTTTATAAATGACTTTTTAACTCCTTAAGTTTTATTTTTCGCGATAAGATTGTTTTCCAGCATCAATGTATTAATGAGACCATGGATATACTGTCCCGTTTCGTAGATGAGATGGGTGTTGATAAAAATTAAAAATTTAATCGATCAATAATTCATTTATGTAATATTAGAGTATAAATAATGTTAAATAAAACATTTTATCACTATATAAATGCACTAATCTTATAATGGGGGCAGAGGTTATATTCAAATGATAAGCATATTCAATAACATAACTCTAGAAAGTTTTTTTAACGTTTTGCTATTTTTTCATAAAAAAAAGTAGATTAATGCATTTGTTTTGATTGAAATCATTTAAATTTGACAGTTTTTTGGTCTAAAGAGAATAAATTTACATATACTTCATTTAAATAGATAAGGATTACACGCATAGTTCTCAGATAAACTTATCTTACATTTTTTTCCGACCCTTCAAAGTTCATCCCGGCTTAATGGAATGGGAATAAAATCAGTGTTTTATAGTTTAGTCGATGTACGTGGATGTTTTAAGACACTAATCCCGCGCATTATTTTGAATAATGTTGGCGGTGCGGTTGGCAGAACTGAGTGTCAAACAAGCCGGCATGCGGTGGAGTATCACTAGGCTGGTGGGGCGAGCGCTCGGCTGGGTGGGGCGGCGCGGTGTGGTGCGGAGGGCGCGGGAGGCCGCCCGCCGATGGCGCAAGCGGGGCGGGACCGGCCTGCGGGCCGCTGCTGCTGCTGGCGCTGCTTCCGGCCGCCGCTTTCATGCACCTGGCCTTCCGCCACTCCTACCTACCTAGAGTGGCGCACTCGCGCCCCCTTCACTTCACCTTCAGGTAGAGGAAGTCTAAACACTTGATATAGTACAAAAAATTGAAAACATACAAAACTAACAACAAGAATACGTTACTTAATTTGTTACATTTGATTATTAGAACGTGTGAACAGAAAGGTATGTGCTCGTATCCATCGGCGCACGTCAAACTAACAAAACGTCATCAATTGCTGATGGTGGGACAGTCGCATACACGATCAGAATTTGAAATGCCCGGACCGGAAGTAAACAAAATTTAGGTAGCTCTTTGTTTTTAAAAATAAAATTAATTATAGTTTTCATAATTAAGTTGTATATATTTTTGCAGGAATGTTTATGTGCTGCGCCGAAATGAGATCACGCAAAGGCCATTTAACGGCATCGGGCTGTCGCTCGGGAATGCTTCAGTATCGCTCGGCCGCTTCTTTAATATCATCATCATTTATACCGACCGTAATGTCGCCGCTTATGATCCTCGGATATCACAAATGAAAAAAGCAAATGGTGTCGACGAATTCATTTTCTAATTTAGAAGACGATCAGGTGAATATTTTTCGTCGCCTATTCTTCGATCTGCATTCCATATATGTCAACTTTCATTAGGCGTATGACAGCGTCCACAGAGAAAAATTATGGAGTGCCATTGAAGAACTTGGGCTTTAAAAGTAACTTATCAAATTTACAAGAATGTGCGTTTCGGGCTCGGTGAGCAGGATAAGAATGGTTGGGGCTTTGACGCAGTCGTTCGCAGATTCCAGGGGATGCTATATCCCCAATATTATTTAATTTAGCATGGGAGTCTGCGTAGATCCTTGGAGGGATGCGGTACTGCTGGCGTATGCTGAAGATGTTGATATTGTCGGTCGCTTCAAGAATGAGGTTGTCGAGTCACTCGGTGTTCCCACAGCAGATGCTTCCAACCTGGGTCTGGAGGTAATATGGTCCAAGACCAAATATATGATGACAGAGAGGGGATGTCGGTGGATGTGGGGTCTAAGTCTAATGAGTGGGTTAAATCATTCCGTGTCCATGTCCGAGGACAATTCTGAAAGTACAGAAATCTCTGCCCGTATACAAATTAATCGCGCTATTTTGCTCTTGTTCAATTACTGGGCAATAGGTTGCTCTCGGTACAAATAAATTAAGAATTTATAAAACTATCATTCGCCCGTGGTAACCTATGCGGTGGGCATGGTCTGGGCAAACCGTGGACATGCATCGCCTTGATCGGGTTCGAGAGAAAAAGTCTTTAAGATCGATCTTCGGACCGTCCGGCGAGGCTAGTCCCGGCATTACGCGCTCCAACTGTCATGGCCATGTATGGGGATATACCATTGTCCCTGCTACACATCTCGCACGCTAACGCCTAATGCTAAGTATGGGCATGTAGCCCGGAATGGGCAGTGATAGGTTGCTCCATACTATCGTGAGACTCCAGGCCTGGGGAACCTCGCTCGCTGGGAGGCTCAAGACTTCATGGAGGGACAGGGTTGAGGCGGACGCCTCTGTTGGGGCTTAGGCGATGGATGGAGGAGGCCCAGACCGGGCAGAGCGGCGAACGCCCTTTAGGTGGCAGGGACTCGTTTCGGGTCGGGGGCCACATAATTATTATTATTATTATTATTATTATTCGATATATTGTAATAATAAAAATGCATTGAATATTCGTTTACGTTTCAGAATCAACCCATAACCGACATCCACGTAGAGATTCAATCGATGCAAGTCGAATTATACTCGGCGTCGTTAAACATCGATGCACATTTCATCGGCCTGCGTCACATATTATATCATTGGCCTTACGTGTCCGCATTAATTGGTCAGTAATTTAATTATAGTTAATAACGCGTATACGAATTTATTACCGATCATTTTTTATTTTCAGGCACGAGCACTAATTTATTCTTTATGCTATTGATATGTTTGTTGAGCTGGTATCATCTGGGTAATTGAACAAAGACGAGGGTTCTAACGCGGCAGGAAGGCCGACATCGTCCGATGGGCGGCGGAACTGAAAATTATTTGTTCGGATAGCTTATTTATCCTACTTTTGGTTTAAGACATCAAGGAAGAAGAAGGTTCGAAATAATATGTATGCTATTATTACGTTCTCTATATGAATAATATTGTATATATCCGCATCACGCTGTAATATTTATGTTTTTTAGCAGATTCGGAGGACGTTAAAATTGTTGAAACTCGGCAAGAAACGATCTACGTGGAATAAATGCCAATTTTTTTTTAATAATGATCTGTTACGATTTTAATAACTTGTGCCTTATAGATAGCTAGCTGTCGATGATTAATGAAATGTATTAAAACTAATGATTCTAATCCCGAAATGATATATTTTATACGTAGAATTTATTTACCAATAAGAGTTTTTACATGTGTACGTCTTATAATATTGTTATTTTTGTAATGTTTTAAATTTTTATATATATATCAAATAAATGTATATTTAATCATTGTTATTTGTTGAATTAACATATTATATTAGGGTTGTTTCAGAGAAATGCCCGATTTCAAAGGTGAGAATAAAACCTAATATTTTACATATTATAAAATTTATTTAATCGTAATAATCTCCATTATTACCACCTTTTTCTGAAAAAAATTCTTAGGAGCTTTAGAAGAAACTCAAGAACACAATCAGCGACTATCTTTTGATGAAATTTTGGCTTTGGGGCATATGCTGAAACTGCATCCTTATCCAAACGCTAACCGGATCTTTTCGTTTTCTGGATTCTACCACCTTTTAATTCGCTTCAATCGATAATGGTCTTCAGCCTTCCTCGATGCTCATTGAGGGGATTAAAATGACCAGAATGCATACTCCTTCAAATGCAATGTTAATGTTTCACAGCCATGGCTGATATCATCTTTGGTTTAGAGGCTAAAAATTAAGCTTACGTCGAAAAGAATGTCTCGCAACTGCAGTTGTAAGATGACTAAGAAAAAATCGTACGTTTCATACTGAACAACCTAATATATCTAATTAATGTGTCTTTATTTTAATTCATCTTGTGATATGCTATGGTTCCAATGATACAAGTGTATGAAAAGACTGATATTCATAGAAAAATATGTAAAATTAAAAATATATTTACAAAAAAAATTAAAGAATATATTAATTTTGCACGTTGGTTTTATTATTTATTTATCACAACCAAAAATAATATTACAATTTTTTACAAAGATGTATACATATATACTATGTTTCTCTAAAATAAGCCCTAGTTAATGTCATGGGTTGAGTTTAGTACCCTTGTTCTGACTATGAACACGGTGGCGAGATGATGATTTATCAGCTGATTTAACCCTTTCACGCGGGCGGGTCTAAACACTTATTCTGCATCTGAGTGCGGCTACCGCTTTGGACCAAATTATTTTTTTTGGCGAGGTAAATTTGTATTTACCAAGCACGCTATATTAGACCCTTCATTTTCTATAAAAAAGATTTTATGTAAACATGTTGCCTAGGATATGTTCTTCCATCTCAACTAAAAAAATAAACTCGGGATTTGCTTTATTTTCGTAATACTAACCTAACAAAAATATCAATTCGTTCAAACAGAGATTAAGTGGAGAAAATGGAATGCTAATCAAAATAAAAAAAAAAAATGCGAAATGCAATTTTCTTATACCATTACATCCATACACGCGTATGTGGAACATAATGTAATGGAAACACCCTCTTAACAACCCCTTCTGAGCCGGTGATACGCCACCTATACTACTGGCGGAGATTTGAATGAGACACCACGCGCGATTTGAATCGTTACTAATCATATTTACATATTACTTGGTTGCTATAAATTTCTTGTGATATGTTGTATATTTATTGATAGCTGTGTTTATTAGTTGATTTTTAAAACAAACACCATCACTTAACTCGGTCTAGTTTACATGTAACGACAAGTTAAAGTTTTAAAGAATCTCACAAGATGTAATGACATACGCGACCCTGACACGCATTTACGCGATGTATCGGCCATAATGGCCCCAAGACTGAAAGGGTTAAGGAAATTTATTTAAAACACTTGAATTAATAGTAGATATAAATGAGATAATATTTTTATTTGATTTAGCACTTGAGAGGCTCCAGGCGTAATTCAATTTTGAGGCCCCCTCAAAATATTTTCACTATCCCTACACCCTATAATGAGCATTCTACGCGCACGTTTTTTCCCTCAATTTGTATTATTTTTGATCGCCTTATGCGTCTAAGGGGAAATTCACCACTGAGCGCAGACAAAATGTGTAAAGATTTATAGTTATTCGATAGATGTCAAGTAAGGTATGGAGTAGTGAATAACATAACCTAAGACGGGGCCTAAGGGAAGTTATTTTATAACTAAGCATAAGACGGAGATTAGGACGTGTATAAAAAATTCAATGGCACATTCAAATTTTGAAGGGCCTCTAAAATATTAGTTGTCTCAGGCCCCACATATTCTCTGAAGGGCCCTGACCCTAGTTAAAAGATGGGTGAGGGGAATGCAAAAGCACATTATATTTAGTTAATAAAAACATTTCGGAATTCCAAATCCAAGTTGAAGCCTAACCCTAAAGTGGGCGAGAATTCTTAGATTAAAATTAGACGGCTGTGTTGGCAATGTGTACGAGCAGACTACACAAACAGGTGCTCATTTAAGACAAACTTAGCAATATTCAAGGTTTGATGAAAGTTAAATGAGACGAATAAAAAATATTTGAAACATTTTTAAATTTCTTTGCTTTATTAGGCTAAATGAGAAAAAAAATTGGCACTCGATAAAAATATTCAATTCGATGCGCTAATTTAACACAATTTATAATACATACATATATACAATTATAATATTAATTATATAACACATTAAGATTAAATCATCAGATTGATTTTGTCAACACTATAAATATAATTTATTCAAAACGAAATAATAAATTTTATTGATAAATAAAATTTTAGTTCCACTCGACGGTATCGGTGGAGAAAAATTTTCGTTCCAAAATATAACAATTAAATATCAACGAAAAGAATAATAATAATACAAAAATAGCAGATTTATTAATTATCACATTTTTCAACAATTTCGATTTTTTATTCGGTTAACTTCCGGTACCTGTAAATTTTGATATGACTGAAATATATATTCCATTGATCTAAAAAATAAATTGCAATACAATTAGCGACATATAGACGACTACGATATATTGATTATAATAATTACTAACTTGGTTGTCTTCAAAATCATCCTCACTTTGCTCATCAAAATTTAGATGGTGGCTGCAGACACTGTTTTCCCAATCGTCATACGAAGATGAATCGGAATCTTCGTCTTCGATCACGTCCTCCACTGCCTCGTCTTCCGCTATTAAATATTTTAATATATAAATTAATACATTAATTGCATATATAATAGTATTTAATTATCGACAAACCTTCGTTCAATTCAGGATTTTCAATAGCATTCGATTCTATAGTCGGCGGCTGATCCGGAGATTTTGGAACTTCTTGATTATCTTTCGATTCGACTATTGGATCATTGCTGATTTTAAATTGTGGATATTTCTGCAAAGATAATATAGAAAAATTACGTATAAAAATATCTAAATATATATATATATATATAGCCGACGAATGCTCAAATACCTGAAAACATTCCTTGTAATCGGGATCTTTTATAATCGGGTTTTCACATAAATCAATATAGACGATGCTTTCCATTTCTGATAAATCCCAATTGTCCAATTTTGTGAAAAGCAAACAGTTGATCTAAGACAATATTTAAAATTAAATTTTTCCACGCCAGAATAATAAAATAATATGTATATTTTATTGTCAAGCATCATATCCCACCTGATTATGGTCCGCTTTCAAATATTGTAAATATTTATATTTTATTAAATCTTGAGGAAGTTCTCGCAAACAATTCATAGACACGTTGATATGGACGAGACGGAGAACACTCAGCCCCTCTGGCAGCTCTTCCAGCGAGTTGTCTTGCAGAGTAAGCCAGCTGAGGCTGGTGAGGTTTATAAAGGCGGCGGGCAGCCGAGTGATCTTGTTCTTGCGGACCCCGAGCACCTCTAAATTGACCAGGAGACACAGCTCATCGGGAAGCTCGTGCAACTCGGCACAGTTGGCCCAAAGCGAGTGCAGCGCGGCCAAATTGCCCAGGTGCCCGGGCAGGTGGCCGAGGGGGTTGTGCGAAACGTTGAGGTAGCGCAAGTGGGGCAGGTGATGCAGCGGCGGCAGCTCGACCAGACGGTTGTAGTCTAGCGTGAGCACGGCCAGGCTGGGCCAGGCGGGCACGCGCAGGCGGCTGAGACGGTTGCCGTGAAGGAAGAGCTTGGCGAGGCGCGGGCGCGGCGCCAGGCGCCGAGGTGGTGCGCGGCCAGCTCTTCGAGGTCGGGCCCCGCTACTCCGGCCTGCAGTACATCGGCGAGGGCGCCTACGGCATGGTCGTGTGAGTACACATCGCACATCAGACACCACACACCACACGACTTCTTCTCCGCGTCCGCGTCCGGCGATGCATTTTATCGCCTAATCGCGGTTCAATCGACGATTGTGCGATCGGACGCGCCGATGTTGTTGTTTTGTCCGCGTCCTACATTTTGAGTCGTCGGAGGGACTTGCGAGGTGAATCGACGATCTCCTCTGGCGCGGAAGGATTTTATGCTAATTTTGTGTCAGATCCGTTTAGTATGCGACGCCTTTGACGGTTGTCGCTCGACTTTTTGGATCGGTTGGCGTTCCAAAGTGCGGACCTGCGCGGGCGCAGCGTAGTAGATTTTTTTTGCGCGACGCGTTGTCGCGATCGCCCAACGAGTGGTCGATTAGCATACCGATTTTTGCGGTGAGTCGTGTTAGCGTCCGACTCGCCCGCACGATCCCGGCGGTACGATTAATCGTCGCGGTTCGCTCCGTAGAACTATTATTTGTCGGCGAGGGTCGGAGGACGGATCGAATTCGACTCGGAACGTCGACGAACAGTCGAAAAAGCTCGACTTCCGGGGCGGAAGACGAGCCTTCGCGGCTTAGGCGTCTCCTCCCCGCCCCCTCGAGTCTGTCCGTCTGTTGCCTCGTGGGCGATCCCGACGATTGTCTCCGGTTGCTCGGACCTGCTCCGATATCCGGTCGGCGCTAACTAATCGCCCTTCTCTGCCTCGCAATCAAAACGACCATGAAAATCCGGAACGCGGGCATACTTCGTCGATATGGCTTCGGGCCTCCGTCTCCCATCTGTCGGGTTTCGTCTCTTACATACCTGAGATCCGTTCTCTCGCGATGACTTCGAATAATTCGCTCCTATGGCTTCAAAAAGATTTATTTCAACCAAAACCATCTATTCTAGTCCATAAATTATATTAAATAAAGGATTTTTTTTTACATAATTTTCAGTATGGCGTTTAACTCCCTCGGCGATTACGTCTTTATCATGATAAATCGCTTAGCACACTAAAAACACTAATAAATCAATAATAATATGGCGACCAATGTAAAGATACGTCACGGACATGAGTACTAATACATAATAATTGCGACAATCGGTTCTGTATATATTTTTTACAAATCATGTGGAAGAATCAATCATTCCTCTTATAACGCGGTAGATAGGTTCGTAGAAAATGTCGTGGTATGTGAAACTGTGTTGTGCGAGGGTTACATTTTTAGTCAATTCTATGCAATTTTCAATTCATTAACCCTTAAACGCCCAGTGGTCCCGTATGGGACCGCGGATTTGCGTCGTTAAATGTCCTATGAGACCAGTGATTATGTTACATTTTGAAATCTGATTACACTGATTTATGATAATTTTATTCAAAATATGAATATTAGCTCACATAAATAATGACTTTGAGATACCGATCCTTAATTTTATTTTCGATTTCGATAA
>JAGXCT010035210.1:24835-35843 GCA_022495035.1 Philopotamus ludificatus
GCTTGGGCAGTGGGCTTACTCTATTGCGCACGGTACACGGGCACTTAAAGGTTAACTCCCAATTTATTCATTTTCTTCCTCATTAACGTTCGATGAAATCAAACGTAAACGTTTTCGATTAACCGATACGTTACGGGGGCTCGAAACCAACGGCGTCGACCGAAGGGAGTCTATTTACAATGGAAAGTAGACCCCGAGTATTGATCAAAAAAATATTCAAGATCTTTTGCGCCTTATTAGACTGTGTTATTAGATCCCGTGTTATAGGAAGGTTACCTGTCCTATAACTAAATGGTATTGAAATATGTTTAATTGGACGAATCCTTCTGCTACAACCTTTCGCCATTTATTGATTTTTCATCATTATTTTGTTGATTATTTATATATCTCCTCAGTGCTTTCTGCAAACCGAAAAAATAACTGTACGTTTTGCTGAATCGCGAAATAGATTTATGTAATGTTTACGAGGGCTGATATTTTTCTTGTTTTAACTGCTCCTCGATGTATCAGCAAATTTTATTTGGACCAGCTGAGGCTATTTGTCTGCACTCGGACTCTACTTATTGACCTTTCCAAGTTTTATTGCTCCCGAAATATGGTTGATTGAGAGGTTGTCTGCTAATTGACGAGTTGTATAATATAATATGAATTTTGTTCCATTAACTTTATCGAGTCTGCAGGACACCCGAATCGTTCATTGTCGTCCAAGGTCATATCCCCTGAACGAAACTTCATAAAATTGATCGTTCCGCTGAAGACTTTGATAGTTGTTGATGAGGCCTACGTTTTAATCTACGATATATTCGATAATACGAACAGATTTACATCGATTCAATCGGCCGAAGTGCTGAAAAAATATTATACATACCTTGATTATTGCTGTTTTAGGAGGGGGGATATTGCTGAGATAGGAGTATTTCTTCGTTTTTTTTTGTGATCAATGTTTAGTCGATTTCCCATTTTTGGTCCAGTAGTGCCTTGATCCTTGGGTGTGGTATCCATCCAGTGATCGATGGTCTTTTGTGGGATTTTAGTATATTTTTCAGTTAAAAACGTCATTAACTCGTTTTTACTGCTGGGTTTCGGGATTTTTTTTTGTTCATATTTATTTGTGCTAGACGTTTTCTATTCGGTTCATATCTGGAGATTGTCCAGGCCAAGTCAAAATAAGGAAACCTTGGTCGTTTTTCCAGGCATTTGTTTTACAAGATTTTTTAAATCGCTTATGTTGTCAAAAAATGGGATAAATCCATCTTCTAAAACACCAATAATTATTTTGGAATTTAAATCCCATCACAGAATATTAATTACGATCTTCCACCATGCTAAATTGCATTCCAAAATTCTGCAGAATGCCCTCACACCCAAATTCGTCCACTATCACTAAATTGGCAGTATCGTCTTCGTTTCTAAAAGTCTTCAGTCATAGTTTTTAACAGTTGGACCCAATTGTATCGGCGATGTTTATGGAATTTAGTCAATAGAGGTTTTTTTTTCTCTCTTGAAAAACTCTTTTGTTAAGCCCAAAACTATGGAGATGCATTTGCACTGTTCTTCTGGAGAGATTCGTCATCTGTGGCTATATATATGTTTTTTTTTGGGTCACAAATTACTGTACGTACCAGCAATCGTTATTTTTCAATTTGAAGATCCTGGTTTGCCCGATTTTTAAATAACAGACATTTTTTAATTCTCCCCGATTAAAATGTCTGATAATTTGGCAGCTGTTAAGTCGTCAATCTCAAGCGATCCTGGCGTCAGTGGTATTTCAGAAATGCAACTGATTATTAATTAGAGGGTCCTGGCTACCTGAAACAATTGTCCCGAGGGCTGTAGTGTTAAAGTGAGAGTCGCTAGACACAATATAAGTCGCAGAACCGATGTTTTTCGATTGTCTATTTACTTCTGACACCCTAGTGTTGATAAGCAGAATATTACAGAAGAGCTACTGCATGTTTCTGACGAGGGCCTTGTCAACGACGACTTTCCCGAACGGACATAATAAGGAGGAATTGAAAATAGTCTTGGCAATGTCTAGCCGCAGTCTGAGTTTTGGCATTACGTGTTATTCGCACCTTTCACTCGCACTCGCCACATCGTACCGGATGCGAGCGTGAAAAAGCATAGCGCGCAACAGCAGAAAATTTTGTTGTTTTTTTGTGCAGACAATAGAGGACTATGATTATTTATAATATGTATTTTTTAGACTTTTTTAGACAAATACAAAAAGTTTGTGACATTTAGGATTTTTATATTAAAAGAGTTTTTCATGAAAAACTGATTGATAAATTATTCATAGTCGTGTAAATTATGGATAGAACGAAATGTTATAGTTTATGTATTAATATTTCGTTCGCTATTTGACGTCTGAATAATCTGAAAATTAGAAAATTGGTTGAAAACGTCGATGAATTGCCGCATTAAGCCGCCGCTGAAACGCGTTTGGGTCGCCTTGGCGTTTCCAATTTTCAGCAATTGACTATGATCGATTGGAGTGGAAGCCCGCAAATAGGATTTTCCGATGGGAAAGTTATCCCGGACCCACCTGCGTCCCCCCGAAATTAGTTTAGAATTTTAAATGAAAAATTGTCGTCGCTCATTTATTCGTTGGAAAATTTGTCGAAACGCAAATCGTGTGAATATTAAATCGTTACGCTGCGGTTTATCGGAGCTCATTGGCCGCAACATCCTGTTTAGATCCAGTTCGTCCTTGTCAGACTGTACAATGTCCCTAAAATCCTGATTAGAAGCCACGCCCATGTTGTAATTTATTTTTTTCAGAGCGCAAAACTTTCCAGACTGCGCCGGATCGGTTTCATTATCTATTTAATTTTTCACTAATGCGATATGTTTTTTTGTTGTTTGCAAAATTTAAATGTATTTATGCTGAAACGTTTTTAAGGCTTCTCCGGCGTAATGTTTCGTATGAAATATATCTATATTTTCATGTTTACCCTCTGCTGAACCTGTTCGCAGAAGACGGGCGATCTATCTACCTTTTATCCGCGGCTAATATGTCAGAAGTAGAAGAAATATCGTTCACGGTATCGTATAGCGTGACGTATCGCCGTCAGGATGTCCGCGAGGATGATATTTAACGCCGGATTTAACAGGGCGAAAGTGGATATCGCGATGAAAGAATGCAATTAACCGAGATAACTCTGAGACTGAGGCTGCTAATTAACTCTGTTTTCGCCGAATTGAAGTGTGGGTTGTTGATGATCCAAACGACTTACAGACAACTTTGTGGAAAATATAAGCAGGCTGTCGAGATAGGGGTTTGAGGTAAGATTAGGTGTTCGTAATAGCGGCCAATCAAATTCACATGATGGGATTTTGCACTATTTCTGCTTGTGTGATGTAACTATTGCGGTATGAAATCTGGGCTTAGATTGTCATCCGACCACGAAGACGGCAAATCCCCGCGCGAATGCTTTAAGGCTTCTTTAGAAAATCCGTTTTAAATTTTCTTCTCTATTATAATTCTCGCATTTTTATTATATTCTACTTTTATATTGTGATTTTCAATACGAATTGCTATATAAATAATGCAAAACTAGAAACTACTAACTACTTTATCATATACCCTCGTCTTCTTAAATCTGCAAAAATAATTTATTTTATTAATTTCTGGGATCATTTGGGATTTTTTGGGAAATACTTTTAATTTATTTTTACAGACACTAAGTCAATTGGGTATTTTTCTCGGAACAGTTCTGCGTTTTCACTGGTAAATCCCGAGAAGTTAGCGTACAAATTAGAACTCGTTGTCCTCAAACTTTATTACAATATATAAATATAATATATTGTATTGATTGTTATTATTTTAGAGATTTTTTTAATGAATTCTATTGATTATAAGTGTCCAAGGGCCTACATTTATTTTTTGTGTCCGCGAAACTTTAATATAAAGAGGGTGTTTTTAAACCAAAAATATATGTGTATATTGATTATATATTATGTATATTAAAATATAAATTAAATTCATATGTTGGGTAGAGCAAGAGGGCTGTATGCTCGTCAGCGCTACCAGCGTCGTGTATCAGATGGATGAGGGGCGGCAACGGGGTGGGGAAGGTCTCGTCGCCATGATTTTTTTTAATCGAGTAAAATATTAATTACATTAATATAATAATATATAATCAAGATAACTTATATGTCTTTAAATAGTTTTTTTTTGACTTGGTTAGCTTTTCAAAATCAAATCCATAATTTTGATTTTTAATACGTTCATCTATTAAGCCGCAGTTTTTACATCTTCATCAAAGCTAAATCTTCGTTCTCATTGGACTTGTCCGATGAAGATCCTAGAAATGAAAATCTGATATCATTAAAAAACAATAATACATCTTACAGCTTTCCAATAATCGATTAACGCATTCCTATCCTATTACTTTACACAAAACCTTCTAGCACATATTGCTAGCATGTGCGGTGATTAAGCAATTGTCACTCTGGTGTGACAATAGCAGCTAAAGGGTTAACATACTCATTCAAGTGGCTTTCAACATTATTTATATATTACGAAGATGTTTTATTCTTAGAATATGCTCTATTAATTATAATATGTAATCATTAAATTTAGTAATGTCTGGCGAATATGGAAGATGTGATCGAACCACCTAATGAACTACTGATTTTATTGTTTTAACAACTGGGGGTGGTTCATACGGCTTTCAAAGCCTATTGTCTTTGATTTCCCGATGTTCTTTGCATGTAAATATACCACAGATCACTAAGATGCGTTTTAATTTATGTACATCTCTTAAATTTCTATTGCCTTTTTTTAAATATTGATGTCTGAGCATATTTAAGCATATATTTAGGTTGTTGTTTTCATGGTCAGCATTTGATGCGTCCCGAATTTTTCTTGCTTTATATATGAGATTAGTTATTTTTTGGCATTTTTCTAACCATTGACGTTGAATTATGTAGATTCAGACGAAATTACAGTAAAAAAATCTTAACTTTTCTCCATATATTTGTGTTGAAAGCACGTCTTCGACGATGAAAGCCGATTTTTTTATGTCGTTACATGAATTTTATCGATCCGCGTCTTGCTTGTTGACTTTTGCGTCCAAAAGACCGCAGTCGCCGTGATTACGCGTGACGTGATTGGAATTTCATTTTGTGATTAGCTAAGTTCATTTGGCAAAGAGTTTTTCCACATGACTTGTCCAATTGCTATTCGGGTCCTCGCCCCGGCACCGCCGATGGTCTCTGCGTGTGTATGTGTCCTTCTGGCCCGTACAAAAGCAAAGACAAGCCCGACGACACGATTTTGGCAATGCCGCGGAGTGGGGGGAGACACGAGGACGAGTTAGAGGGTACGGAGATTGCCCAATGTGTACTGTTCCGTAACGGCAATTTCGCATTTGCAATAAATTCTATAAAGTCAGTGCGAGAAAAAAATGGAATGTAAATCCCGATTCTAAATATACACTAGGTTCGATTAAAAAATACACAAAAAAATAGTTTTTATCAGTAATAGTAATTGTCCTCTTCAAATTAGTCCCCATCAGGGACTTGTACGAACGTATTCTTCAATTTACGAAGCACTTTTGAAACAATAAATTTTCTGATTCTGTCTTTGTCGCCTCAATTTTGGTAAAACGTCGTTTTTACATGCGTTTATACATGTAACCCTATATCATAATCATTATTTGCCAGCTACAAGGCTTTCACTCGCTGAGGACATGGGCCTTACCAGACTCTCGAATGGTAGTCGAGGCTAAAGGAACCTGAGTCTCACACGTGACGTAGGGCTCCCCTTGCGTGTCCATACCGCGGGGACCCAAGCCGTCTTGGTATGCGGTTTTTTGTAAAGAGTTTCCCTCTCTTGGCCATTGCTGGCATTGACGTACATCTTCTAATTCTTACAGACGGATTTTACCCTCTCGACTGTGTCCAGGCAAGTAGGAGGGGGTTTGTCTCGGTATTAGTTTGTTCTATTCTCTAAGGCGTTATCTGCTTAAAACGAGTCACGAGTGACAAGTAGCGACCACACACACACACCACCTATATAGATATACACAGGCATACATATGCACATCTGCCCAAAACGAGTCTCAAGTAGCCGGTCGGAAGTGATTATTAACCCTGTCGCGCAATAGTAATCCTTTCATCATGGGAAAGACCTCCTCAGAGAGAGGTTCCCTAGAAAGTAGGAAGAGGAGCGAAAGTATCGAGACTAGACCAATTATTGGTCAACAGATTAGGGTTTTCCTTCCCAGGGCATACTGGTTCTGTGGTGAGAAATCCATTAGAGACCAGATTTGTTTATGCACATAAGTATATGTGTATACGTACATACATGTACATATTTTTTCAGGGGGTGCTCTATATTTAAAAAAAATGTATATATATAAATTAAGGAATTGTACTGTTTTTATTCCCTTGTCCGTAGATATTCCTCCTACTGTTCGTTTGCGGGGCAATGTGTTTTCAATTCGCGAAAACACGTTCGTTCAATCGTGATTGATATCTGTCAAAAGTGTTTTTCCGATTTCATTGAATATCGGTGTAATCGCATTATTTTCAGGGAAATAAAGTCGGGACGATCGGGCCGGAAAATTGGGTGTTATGTGCATGATTTTTATTTTTATAAAAAAAAATAACGTGAATTTACGATTCGACCCAGTTTTCTATATTAAAACTGTAACCACGGGGGTTTCGAGCTACCGCATGATATTTATGGTATGATTTAATTAGAAAAAATACATAGCAATTAGCTTAGAAACGTAGTTTTTTTTTAATGAATACTCTTGAGATGATTAATTCGGCGCTTGCAACGGTGGGTGGTGAATGGTTTTTTTTGGGCTAAAATCGAGGCATCGATCGTTGAAAATGTGTTTTTAATGAAGATGAATCGGTAAACGTGGCCATCGATCTCAAGACCAGTGAACTTGAAAGCGATTCTTACTCTGATGATGTTGACAGATGTTGTATTTTTATATTTTACTAAGATTCGGAATCAATCATTGATTTAATATTCAATTTTTATATAATTAAGTTGGTACGAAAATAATTGACGATAGTATAATCCTGAGATTTAGATAAAATAATTATCTCGGTAAGACAGATTGAGTTAAAACATCAATATCCGGACCAATGAGGCGGTAGAGAAACTAATTCTGTAAAATACTGTGCTCCTTGAGGAGGTAGGTAAAAAAAACACAAAATTCTGAATTAGAATTCTATGGTTCTTCAGAAATTAGCTAGAAGATGAGCGACAAAGTTATAGAACTTCGAGTAAAATGCGAGAAAAGCCCACAAGTTAATATAACCTAATTAAAGTGAATCGCAGATACAGTAATACCCCCGATAACGCGAAAGTTGGGACCGCGTTATTAGAACAACCGTTATCGGGATAATGAAGCACATACAAAATTTAGGGTTACGGGTATTTCGCAAAAAATACAAATCTGCCATAACTAAGAACAATGTAAAAAAAAAATATGAATCTTAGATGAATGAAATATTCGGTTGCCATGCATGCGATCGCCGACATACACATAGACATCCGTGGTTCATTGTTTACATCGGGCGTCAATGGTGAGAAATGTGCCGAACACTCGCACACATGAGGACATCGATGTGTGCGAGCGAGATCAACACACAGGCGCACCCAGCCAAACAGCATAGAGTTTACGGTCGATCTATGCATGCATAAAATGCGCTCGCGTTATTAGAGTGACTGCCGCGATTTATTTTGAAATTCGCGTTATCGGAACACGCGTTATTGAGGGGTATTACAGTATATAACTAAAGGATTGTTATATAAAGGCTCATACATGAAGGTAAAAATATTGCCATATTAACATAAAATCTCTGATGTGATAATCCGCCACAAGACGATGAAGAGATACTACATCTCTCTCTTCATTCCGATTGTCACCTACGCGGCTAACTTCTGGGGACATCGGGCCTGCATTTCAGCGGTGAGCCGCTGCCTGCTATCTGCCAAAGACTGCCGTTGTTTCCATAAAAGTGTACTGTACCTCATCCACGGCTGTCCTCGCCGTCCTGGCGGGTGTCCTGCCCCTCGACATTGAGCTACAAGTTCGCTCGGCGGTTTGGAAGTCTTCCCGCGGCCTAGTTACCGTGATCGGGGCCTCTACATGTACGCCACCCGAATCCAACGAACATGGTCAACGTGAAACCTCCTCTCAGCGCCGGGCCATCCGGCAACTTGCTGTCTCGATCTGGCAAAAGCGCTGGGAACAAGAGTCCACGGGAAGAGTGGGTTTCCAGTTCTTCCCCGACATATCCGTCCGCCTTGGGAAGCGCTGGCTGGAGCCGAACCACCACGTGTCCCAATTCATTACGGGCCACGGAGCGTTCAACTCAAACCTCAATAGACTGGGCCTCTAGGCGGATCCCCGCTGTAACCTCTGTGAGTGCGCCCATCAAACTTCTGAACACATACTGTGGGAGTGTCCGGAGTTCGTCGTTGAAAGGTCCGCAATGCTCGATGCTGTCAGACTGGCCCCTGGCCCCATCGGTCACCAGACTCTGGCAGCCCTATTTTAGGGCCTTTTAAGGTCTTTGCCGGCCTTGGTCGGTAATGAAAACTGGGCTCCCCACCTCTACTCCATAACCTTACTCTAGGTGCGGTTGTTAACCGTGATTGGTTTGCTATCTCATAGTTCAGTTCGCCATGCTGGCCTGTCAAAGGAGGTCTACTCCTGTTGACTACCGTAGGGCGTATTCCGTAAGGAGAACTCTACCCTTTATCGGCGTTATATATAAGGATTGGATTTTCCTAGATTTAGTATGTTTAGCGCTAACAAACTCTATTGACATGTTTTTACCTTATTTTATGATGTAAAATTGTTGAGGTTCTTTTAATAAATATTGGTTATAAAAAAAAATGATGTGATTAACCCATCCGTCACGACGGCTCCGAAAACAACCGCGTCATCCGAAGGGGGTCTCTCAGGGACCCCAAGCATTTCAAGTCATGATATTGATGAATTCTTCATCAATATTTAAAGGGTTATTCTAAGAATAAAAATAGTTTTTTCGATATTTTGGATTTTGTAACTAACCAATATGACGCATGTCTCGCCGCAGTCTGAGACACTTTTCGCTTGTACTCCGCACGTCGTATCAGATACGAGCGAGAAAAAACATCGCACGCGTGGCAACAGCAGCGAATATTGCTGTTTTCATTTTTTTCGCCATTGCAGACAATAAAGAACAATGATTATTTATAGTGTTTTTTTTTAGACTTTATTGGACAAATACAAAGATATTGTTACATGTAGGACAATCAACCCTCCTATAGCGCTTTTCGCTACAGAGAGGTATGTGTAACAGTCCTTCCTAGCTAGTGCATCTTTCTAGATCGCCGTTTTCTACAAAAGGGGATTATTTAAAACTTTTAAATCGAATGTAAAAAATATTTGATGTATTAATTTTGTTCAATTTACAAACCCCAATTTAGTCTTCTATAGTGTGGTCCCTATCTCGGCGCTATAGGAGGGTTGAGTATACCGTTACCGTTAATGTTAAGGAAGAACAGACGAGTGTTTGAGGAGTGGTGCTACCACAAGATACTGAAAATTCCATGGTGTACAGAAATGGAGCTCTACAACTTATTCAACTTATGCAAAATATAAGGTAGATTGAAGTTCTTGTGCTACGAAGCATTTATAACATTGAGCAGTTCTTTATCAAGCCAAGTAAAGAAGAACAGGGACGACACAATTCAGGATATCTATATTTTGGACAAGTTCTATATTTCAGCTGGTCTCACATCAATTGAAGAAAGACGACAGCGATCTTCTTTGTATTCAGGACTCGTCGCTGACATAATTTTTAATGAAACCGTCTTACGTTTTGGGTAATATCTTCAACAAAAATTGCTCGCATCGGTGCCTTGTCCATTAATAATTTAGAAGCCTAAATTGAAACAATTAGCAATAAAACAGCAACGTTGCCCAAACGTAGACCGCAATATGAACTTTCAATTATCTAAACACACATTATCATATTGAAACTAATCGAGTTCCAAACTCAGTAAACTGAAACCGCAGCTATTTTCCTGCCAACCCGATATACGATGATTAGAATATGTAATGATGTCAGATATATATATTTGCACGGACTCGTTTCAATATTTACCGCGTCGGCCATTGTTAGTGTAATATACTGTTAAGACGACAAAGATCATATGTTCTTTGTTATCATTCCATTCTGCGCGTCGAAATTAGCACCGTATGCTAAATTTTTATCGCGTTTTAAGTAATTTTTCGTGTCGCGTGACGTGTCCCATGGGGTCTGGCGTCGTAAAACGTGACCTCCGACCGTCGTTTGCAGGTTTAATCAGCGTAACCAGACGCGGATTCTGTGTATATGCGCGCTCCCGAGCTGGAACGGCGGGGATTTCAAGGATCATCGGGGTCAGCGGCGCATTGTCGGATATAATTGAGCTCAAAAATTTATCTCCGCTTGTTTCTGCTGACAATGGGCCGCTGTTAACCAACTTCGTATCTCGCTCCGATAATGAGCCCGGATATGTAGGGCATATCTTGAATGGGGGTAGTTTGTCCGTGGTTTATTGCTCTTCTTTATGTTTGCCGCCGCAATAATAGATTTTATGGGTTTTGAGAGCTTCCGTATGGCGTCTCGTAAAATACGTCACGGACCATCTACTAATCCTTTAAAGTCTGCTCCACGGTTCAATTGCTTGATGCGTTCTCGCCAGCTCGTAGTATGCACATTACTCTCCAGCGCCACGTTTCAAAGGTGTCTCAAAACGTATGTTATTAATTATTTAAACCATATATTTTATTTTTGTTAAGTCTCTAACACTTACACTCCCCCCAGTGTCATAAAGAATTCATAGATTTTCCCCAGAGGATCCACCTATTCGGGTACTATGGTCCGGCAACACATATGCTGTGTTTTATGAAAACTTTCATCAAAAGTCCGGGAACACAACATATGTGTTTTTAGACCCTCCGAACTTCATACAAAAAAAAGTATTTGAAATAATATTATT